>JAVYIG010012277.1:0-54746 GCA_035222895.1 Strongylocentrotus droebachiensis | reverse complement strand
GTTTGTTATATAGAGGGCGCAAGTAGCTACAAGTAGTGCAGTGGGCCTTTAACACCTGGGTAAAGAGAAGAAATTAAATGCCGAGCCGGGATTCGAACCCACGATCTTCGCAAATCAAATCTGTTTAAACTACTCTGAGATAGCGAGATGATGAGATCATGATAGAAGGATTCGTTTTTTTTTTTTTAAGTTGATAAACTAAGAGTAAACAGTAAAATTAACGGAACTAAACTGAGCAACAAAACATGTTAGATTATTGTGAGTCTCCAACAAATACATTGCTAGCTTAGAACCTTTCTTGTTTTATTATCACTTCAAATTTTTAATATCCGTTTGTATGTCGAACGAAATTGGAATGCACCGTCCATAAGCTTGTTATTGATTCAAGGTTGCACTAATATCCGTATGTCAGTACTCGTTGGCCGATTCAGCTGAGTATTATAGGTTTAATCAAACTTTATTCTTTCTTATTTGAAGCGGCGGGACGTGCTGAAATGCATAAGCCATCTTTCTTTGACATTTTCTGTCATAGCTACCACCGATCAGCTCATCTAAGTTTCAAGAAATAACGGACGGAAATATGTTCATAATATTATGTAACGTATTACATTAAATTCACATGAATTGTAAGAATTGTAACTAACGAATTATGTTGTAATTATGTGTGTTTATCAAAAGGATAGAAAGCTTTCCTACAATTATCATCAGTTTATTATGAATTTTTAATTTGGAAAACGCTTACTTACTTTATTATGTACGAAAATGAATTGGAGTTTTGAGAAAAGAAATCAATGAATACCAAAAACAAACAAAACTTGTAAAAAATGTTAAAATATATCGACAGAAAATATTTGGCAAAAGATTCGTTACTTTCTGGAATATAGATAGTGAAACTTATAAAGAGTACATACATATAGATTCAATTCTAACCACACTCAAACCTTCTTTTATCATATAGTTCTTTAACTTGTGTTATACTCTCTTTCTCATTTGGTTTTTTTCTCGTGGGAGATATTCTTATAATTCAATGAAACGCCATAAACACCAAATAATAACCCCCACCTTTCCCAATTTCTCCCCCCCCCCCCTCTCCCCCTCTCTCTCTCTCTTTCTCTCTCTTTCTCTCTCCACCCCCTCTCACTCTCTCTTTCTTTTATTTATCTCTATTCCTCTCTCACTCCTCCCTCCCCTCTCATCCTTTCTTCTTTCGTCTCTCCCTCTCTCTCTCTCTCTCTCTCTCTCTCTCTCTCTCTCTCTAGCTCAAACCCTTTTTGCATCTGTACCTCTCTCTCTCATGCATAATTTCTTCTCTTCTCTGGCTTACATAGGTCACACAGTCAAACTGACTCCACTTCGAATCCAAATCGACCGATCCTTGGCAATTCAATGTCATTTTTGTTTCATGAATTTTTTTATTTTTCCAAACAGAATTAGTACACTTCAAAACAAACGAATGTGAATTTCTGATCGATCTGTTATCGAGCTGGTCTCCCTGATGTGACCAACTGTGTGTGACTAGAGGTAATACTATGATGCATCATTCTATTCAGTTGTTCGTATTCTCTAGTCTCTTTTGTGTTAATTGCCATTTCATTTTCAACATTGCTCATCTCATTGAATGCAGTCTAGATCCCAGTCTATTTTCAACCATTCTTATTATAGGAATCGATCGCACTTTTTCTTCGGGTGTTTGTTTTGTCGGTAGGCGGGAAACTATATTGTTGGTCATCACAATTCACATTTCATCCCATCCTCCGTGATGTGAGCCAAGGCCTGCCCGATGATTAATTATTATAGCGTTCATTTGAGCAGCCGGCTTGCTCGAGTCAATCAATTTAATTATATTAACGACTTGTCTCCAATGACGCTTTCGATGAAGGACTTTCAAGCTTTTAATATTAAGAGCATTTAATCGTTAATTGGTTGCTTATTGTCATCATTCATACCGCAAATTGTCATTTTATTGTTATAAATTTGATAGGTTTTCCATTATTTGTGTTTTGAAACGGCTGTTCGTTACTTTGTTCATGTTGTAATACCGGAATCTAATCAGCAAGTCCCTGTACTTTTTGTTTAGCTCGTGTTAAAAATGGAACCTTAATAATGGGATTCGTTGAAATCATCTCATGGTGATAATCTGACATCTATCAAGTCTAATGGCCATTAATGTCATAATGATTATAATTACAACGATTAAAAGGACACAGATGGCGTTGTTTTAGTCTTATTCGTTCTATCATTCAACGATTTGATGGAAGCCATGGGAAACGTGAAAAACAAATTTATAATAAAGATCATACTGTCATCGATTCCGATGATAATCATAATCACAATACCCATAAAAATACCATCACCACTGCTGTAATACACAAGCTATTCCGCATGTAATATCAATTTATGCTATTAATGACTGATAATAAATTGAGTATATATTAATAGGTTTAAATGATTATTAAGAAGGTTCCTTGACAAAATTAGTTAACATCACTGAACTGTAACTTCTTCCAGTTGCTATAAAATATCTTCCCTGACCTTTAGTTAAACACAAATTAGAAACTATAAGCAACCTAATCAACCGGCATTGGCAAGTGAGCACGGAAGATGTTTATAATCTATTTAGATTATGTGCATATTTCCATTTAGGACAAGATAATACAATACAATTAAAAAAAATACAAATATCATGCGCAAAAATTAGTGTATGCAGGGACGAAAGTTCCATTTAATCTAGAAGTATTTTTTGGTGTATCATTCAAAGCTTAACATCATACCCTGCCTCATAACAGAGCACCCGGAAGAATCATGCTAAAACAAAATTCAGATGGATAACAAAAAAAAGTTCAGGTGCAAAAGAGAAAGTATATAAATGAGAAGATTTCCTTCCCTCTGTCATTTTTACATCATCTATATCTGAACCGTTCTACACCGAACCGGTTGGGGTAATTTCTTTCGTCTCGCGGTAAAGACAGAGTGAAACACTGAAACACTGTAAAGTTTTGAGAGCCCAACAAATTTCACTTAAATTGTATCATAAATTAATGGAACGTGTCTTAAATGGCATCCTCTTTCACATTATGATACAAGTTAAGTGTAATTTCGCCAACACTCTAGAGGGGCGTTAATAAAGTATCCTCGTGTCGTGCTCAGAATAACCTATATCGATATGCAGCCTTCCATGCGCATGCGCGACATAGCGTCCATTGCTATGACAACATGACGCCTGTGTTAACATCCAAAAATGAACGTGTTGTGCAACGGGAGAGAGAGAGAGAGAGAGAGAGAAATTTTGATCCAATTTTCACGGAGGATTGTCATCTTCCTGATGGCTGGCAAATTGTCCGATACGCTTGGAGTGAATTTATATAAATAATTGATATTACTATCAACTTAACTTAGTAAGTCCGGATATGATATTTGAATGAATATCCAGGTCACCATGTCAATCAAGCATCCATGATACATGTCCTTTTTCAAATTCTCTTTTTCTACTTAACTTCTCACATGCTCCTCCGTAGATTAACATTTCACAACGTTGATCTTCTTACTTTTGATTTGTCATTACTATTACCACACACAACCATGCGCAAACAATAGACAAGGCGCCAAAACATGAAAACCCAGTACTCTTACCCGTTTTAGCGATTTTGTGTTATTTTTTTCTCCACAAAATACCAGAATAAATTTGTTATGTAATGTTGTTCGTCACATAATTATACAACTTCAGAATTCTATTTCAGGTCCACAAAAACAAAAGTGAGAGAAACCGTATCTTTAAATCAGTCATGACAAGTATCAGACTTACAAAAAGTGGAAATGTAATTCTGATCCATTTTTATGCAAAGAATGGCAATAAGACTTCGTAATTCCCCTAATATCCATGTATAATTGCCCATCAAACAAGCCTTGGTAAAAAATGCACGCAAAGAAACTTCTAGTGCACTATATCGACGCTATGAAAAGAAAACCTTGAATCATCACACTCTTTGTGTAAAATAAAGTCATTCTTAACTTTGTTTATGAATCTTTTTCATAAAATTTGTCTTTCAGTCATTTTGCGTTGTATCATTTCATATCCATTTTAAGCATTTACGCAAACTTTTCAACAAAAAAATAATGAACTTTTCACAGCGCAACGCTCCAATTCAGACAAAGATGAACATTGAAAGGGAGGTTAATATTCATTATGAAAATATTTTGAATTTTTTTTCATAACCCTTTTCCAAGAAATGATTTGTAAACTCAGCATTCTGAAACCCCAAGAGGTATTCATACCGAGAGAGAAATTTAATCATTTGTATTTGCTATGTTTCACAGACTTCACTTACGGTGCGGGGGGAGAGGAACATTATAATATGACAATTTCGGTCGTGCTCCTAAGATGACCTTAAAATGCTGTTATTTGCTGATGATTATTATTAGGTTGATTTCGATGATGACGATGATTGAAATACATTTAAGAAGCACATGACCCTGCATACACAAATGGTAATGATGATTTATTATTGTCTTTATTTTTCTTAAATCGTATGAAAGTATTAAATCCGGTGTTGCGCTTATGAATAAGCAACCAGAGGCCCTACATCATGTCAACCTATCCAAGGCACTGTAGTTATCAAGGATGAATGCTTAACGGGCACTAGCACATCGGCTTAGTTTTGAACCCAGTACCTCCCTCTTACGACACCACTGCTATACACAGCCCCCCCCCCCCCCCCTAGGACGCAGAGGTGGTTAGAGATATTTAGAGGGGAAAAGGGAAACCAGGAAGGACATGTTTAACCTATATAGGTATTCAAGATTAATACCGATACGATATTAATAGGGACTTATAGATTTGCACGACATCCTTTTAAGGCAATGTGACGTCCTTTTAAGGCACTGCCGGGTACTGCCAGTGCTTCAAAAAGGACATCACACGTAGCAGTCCACTATGTCGACGTGCAAATCTAAAAGTCCCGAATGTCGTTGAGAAGACAAAAGCATATGGGCTTGATACCAAACCAATGTTACCATGGGCAGCTCTTTTAGGAGGATTTGTTTTTCCTATAAAGGTTGCACTTTTGAATGATCGAAATTAGTTCAAATTGACTGAACTATCTAATTTCGTTGAAAAATTCGCTTCATTCGTGTGTTCAGAATTGTAATATTTATCAAAGGGTCTACAAAATTAAATGTATCTATTATTCATTCATACTTCCTTCATGCATATTAAATATCCTGTATAAAGACTTATTAGAAACATGAAAGCCCTTAACATGGAAGCCCTTATACCCATTAAGCTATATCCCCTACATGCCTACACGGTGCAGGGGTGGCTCCAGAAACTTGAATAAAATGGGGGGGGGGGGGGCACAAATTCCAATACTTCTAAAATGTGCAAATTTCCTTGTTCCCCACTGCTAAGAAACGGAAAATAATGTCAAGGCCATCCGAGTTGTAATATGCTGTGCTCTTTTGTATTAAAAAATTCTCTAACAAGCACAAAATAATGTGGTGTTTTTTTTTAATGAAGGCATGTCACTTGCGGGGGGGGGGGCGATTGTCCTCCCCCTCCATTCTATCCCAATTCTCACTGATGCAGATCATTGCACTATTATTTCGTTTTCATATTGCAATTCTGCGCAGCCGTCACCATGATAACGCTGAAAAGGGGGATGCATATTTTCATCCTCGCGAGCGCAAAATGATTGAGAGCCCGGGGATCAATTATGGAAATTAAAATGGTAAGTGAAGCGTTCAAGAGACTTTACCTTTACGGGAGGCGAGCAAATTAATATAATGACAATAGAATGGCTCTTATATAGCCTGCTGTGACCTTTGTAAATGGTCCCAATTCACAATATGATCAGAGGTGTATATTGTAATGAGTTTAGTTCCATAAAATGTCAAGAGCTGACTTAGTAATAGATTTGAAAACGCTACATATCACAATTTTCAACCCGTTTGGCATGATCAAAAGCCACAGAGTAATACAAAGGGTCCAATTACTTTCCGGTTAAAATTGGATTACTAATGTGTGGTCTTCTTCGATCTGACTTGCACGATGTCACTAACTTCACTGATTAAAGCCGGTACTTACGTTTTAATACCTCGTTCTCTCATTCTTACTAGATCCATTTCGAGTATTGGATTAATTGACTTGTTGTTGTCATTCTTGATATTGCTATTTCAATTGTATCAGTTTTTTCTTCATTAATTGGTGGTTTTAATTCGAATAATTAACTCAAACGTTCACCGTATTTTAAATCTCGCCAAGCCAGTTTTTGTATTGACCATTGTGCTTTACGAAGGATACGCTGTATGCAAGCAAAAGCAAGAATTATCAAAATACAGCTTTTTCAAGAGCTAAAAAGATTGAAGTACCTTAGCCGAATAAGAAAATCTATTTATGGGATGAGTGCGATATGATACTGCATATCGAAAGCTATATAAATATATCTGATCCAAGAACTGATTTAATCGTGAATCATAATTCTGTCTGACCATACCTTTTGGTTTAACATGTAAGCCTATACCTCTGACGAACGGTCAACATTCTATTTCCAGACAAGGACAAAAGCAAGTAATCTTCTAAGTAATTTGAATTCATTACTTCCTACCTTAACGGCCACACATTTGCAATTAACATTTTCACACAAGCGGTATAAATAGGGATTTAATATAGAAATGGGTGATTACAATAATGTGCTAATAGTGTTAATATTACATGTGGACATACGTTTGTAATTAACAAGCACTGAGGAATTGCCCAACCTCAGAAGGATATTTTTAGAAAGACCCAAGAATTTGAAAGGGGGATTTTTCTTTTTTCCGTTTTATTTCCGTGTTTTGTTTTGTTGTTGTTGTTACCTTCTTAACATTTTATAGAAGCCAAATATAACTGCATTTTGTTGCAGAACATACGAGTCCACTCATTCCCCCCCCCCCCACCCCACTTAATCTGAATTGAATTATCAAATAAACATTTATTTTGGCCATTGAGTATCCTTATGCAAACAGAGGCAAATACTTGCGTTCAAATTCAGTCCGATTGATTCTTGCCCTCGCCATGCAGCAAATGACTGTTTGCTAAATTAGACGGGATCTCGTTTTCTAGATCTCCACCGATGTTAGCGGATATTTGACACCCCTTCCCCTAATTGCTATCCACCATTTATGATTAGAGAACCCGCCTGCCACTGAGCAGCCCGGCTCAATTTGATGGGAGAGGTTAATTCAATAGTTTAACCATCTTCAAATACGGTTTGTCATTTAATTACAGACATTTCAATTTCGATCGATAAGTTCAATTGAATTACACACTGTTCGTCTACGAGAAGTCAAGGCTGAACCCGACAAATCGGTCATCGTTATAATGTCTGAGGGTGTCTTCTAAAGTTCTATGTGTAAATCAATGATTCGATGGTCTTTGTCTTGCTTTTACATAATCGATTGGACTGAAATAGTTTTGAATGTGATAGGAGTGGCAGTATTCCTATTCATTTCAATTATAGTCCAACCTGCTTTAGTGACCACCTGTCTACAAAGACACAAAGACCACAATTGTTGTTTCACTTGAAAATGGTTTCTCATTGAAACATGTACTCAAGGAACCTGTCTACAAAGACCACTTTCTGTGTTTACTTTGGGCGGTCGCTGTAGACAGGTTTGACTGCGTGCATCAAGGAGTGGGGTCACACCTTTTTTTTCTCAACCGGTGTATAGGTCTCAAAAATTGCCTACATGGATACTGCAATCAACTTACCAAGCATTCTGTAGAAAAAAAAAACTCTTTGAAAAAGAAAGGACATTAAATTCAGTTCCTTTTTATCATGAGGGAATGTCGGCATGGACGCTCTATGGTACAAATTAGGCTTTAGGCAAGTGGTTTTAAAGAAAGTTTTCCATTTTGAAAACTGATAATAGTAAAAGTGGTTAAGACAGCATTATTATATGCCTGCATCAAGAAAAAAAGATTACGAAATCTGTGACCTAGACCACTCTCTCTCTTTTATATCTTTGATAGGTGTTTATTGAATTTTCTCTGTAACTTTCGCCTGTCTGATTTGATATTCTCCTATGATACATATTGCGCCCCTGATAGGGTTATCCGGATTTTGGAAGGAAAAAAAGCCTTCTTCGAGTTGTAGGATAGCGAAGCCGTATTACGAAAAAAAATCAAGGTGAAAAACACATTTTACGAAATCGGTGACCTTGACCTCTCCATTTTTATATCTCATTGATAGGTGTTTATTAAATTTGAACTGTAACTTTCGCCTGTCTGATTTGATATTTCTCCTATAACAATATAATATGTATACTTGCGCCCGTTATAGGGTTTTTCTTCACGTACTATAGCAGAAGGAGACTGTCATACGAAAAACAGACGTCTCGTGCATTGTTGCTTTTTAGGGCAACACAAAATGATAAGATTGCCGTAGCCCTACATTTTTTGACATGTATATATTTCTTCAGAAAAAAAGAGACTTAATCGCAATTTTGAAGTATAAATTGAAGTTCCAAATATTTGCTTTTTGTGTGTACTTAATAACAACTTGGCATGCTTGGGGTATGTCAGATTGGTTTTTTTTTGTAATGTTCCCCCCGTGCTCCGGCCATTCCGCCGAAATCAACCAATACAATAATTATCCTGATTGAGTGCAGAATAGGGTTGATCCCCAGTTGACATAACCAAGCTCTTACAATAATGAAACAAACATTATCACCGGCAATATATTCCACCCATTCGTAATCATCAGCACTCGAGAAGGCATGTTCATGTGTTTTTATTCCTCTATTATCACAGCAAGCAAGGTCTTGCTTGGCGGTATAAAACAAACCAGTAGACTTTAGTCAAATACAAAAAACAGAACGAGTTCCTTGGTTACCTCAGGGAAAATCGATTGCTCTTTTGCACCGCTTAATGACATCCCCGTTTGGTAAATGAAAGGTCGACCGAATACCCTTCGCGAATCATCTGACTAGAATTTATATTGATGTTGGTGAACTGACAGAGAGGAAAGGTTGTACGGTCCATTTTTGTGTGAAAATAAAATATTAAAGAACATGACATAAGTGATTCGTTTTTAGTATTCAATAGTTGAAATTGATTGCGACGAGGCGTAAATGATGAATATTTGATATGTATTCATCAACCTACAGGGAACGGCAATAAATATTCGGAGTAGTTATTCAACATCATACGTATAAATAAAACATGCTTACATAATTTGTATATATTACAAAAAACGAATGATTGCTGATTAGTTTAGTTCTAATTTCGGAATACGATGACTCATTTTATTTACTTGATTTCAAAAGATCTATACATATCTTCTTTCATGGCCTCCAAGATGGTGAGGGGATGGGGAGGGGGGCTTTACTCCAGCTCCCCCTATGTGATATGATCATGATGATATTGATTATTGCCACTCTTATTACTGGCTTTGAAGAGAATATGAATATTATTTTAAGAGACATTCCATCGACATTTATACTAAATATTAGGCCTATGCGATGAAACTATATTATGGACAAGCCATTAACATTATAAACCATTACAAAACCCTGCTTGTGAGTTTCAAGTTTTCGTCACATTCAAAATAGTCTTTCAATACTATAAGTTCTTATTTAAAAAAGAGAAGATTGAATATAATGGTCACTAATAATTGACACAACTTACTTCCACTGCTTATAAGTTATAGTCAATTATGTCATCAGATGGTTTAACTTAAACTATGACATTTTTTGTTTTCATAGGTTTTTATTCGTTTCTCTCAAAGAAAAATTGTACATTTAAAACATTGGATACAAAATAACAAAATAATTTAACATAGGTTTTTATAAATTTGTCAATGATCTTTTACATTTACATACAAAAATTACCCCTCTTCATTTTCCTTTAGAGACAAACAAAATTATATATATATAAAAAAAAAAGAGAAAAGCTACAAAACACCTACTACCCCCCCCCCCCCCCCGCCCCACACAACATTTAAACACATAACAAGTACAACAGTATACAAAACACACATAGATCAAGTGAGGGTCCTTCGGTATTTCTCAATCAAGTGTCAAGACTTTTGACATTTCTGCGAATTTTGATGACAATCACTCGATTTCCATCATGATTATTTTGCGATTAAATATGACTGGGACGGAGAGAGTATACCAAAGAGCAAACACCATTACACGCCTTTAATTCTGATTAATTGCCATTTTATCGCATTTCTTTGCACACTACCTGGGCTTTTACCTATGATGTAAAATTGGCAATATTTTGAGCACTAACGATGATGAATGAATGTATCGCGTCACGGAGGGCGAGGCGGTGTCCGCTTAGGGGCACTTCGAGAGAAGAAAAAACGTATTGACTTTGGGGGTTATCCAAATATAACTCCTAAAGGGGTGGCCTGGATGGATGCTATTTGGACGCGAAGATAATAATATTGTACATTTTGGAGATATATTTCAGCTAATACTTTTATGGGTGATATTAGCCGAGCCGGCCTACCCCAGAAAAAAACAGGACCACTTCAAAATATATGGACTCTCTCTCTCTCTCTCGTTTAATTGTTTTTCTCTCTCTCTCTCGTGCCTCTCTCTCTCTCTCTCTCTCTCTCTCTCTCATTTCTCTCTCTCTCTCCCTCTCGTTTCTCTCTCTCTCTCTCTCTCTCTCTCTGACTCTCTGACTCTCTTTATTCCCTATCCCATTTAATGCGTGTGTTTTTTTTTATGATGACCTACCGGTAATTTGTTTCATATGCATATGTTTATACTTTATATGAAAGTATATAAATATATATATGAATTAAATTCATTCCATTTCTTGTACTCTGAACAACCTTGATTTTCGTCAACATCATACCTTATGTTCACGAAAATTTACATAAACCATAAATATTCAGCGTATTTTTTAATATAACCATGAATATTCACCGAGTTTTTTAATATGATAACAATTTCACTCTCTCTTTATAAGAAGTCATGGCCACTTTCGTCATAAATCACCGTGATCCGTACTTATTATCAGACGGCCCAAACAGATACCAATACGCATCGAATTAATTTTTGCTGCATGCTGTTGGTTTGTTCCCTCGGGTTCCCAATGCCCTATTGATTTCCTACAGTACCAGACAATGACGTAGATACAATAAACATTCATTAGTTTTGGAATTATGAAATTTCATTTTGATTTCGCAATCAAGTGGTTGAGCGCTACACCTTCTGCTAAATGAAATTAACCGAATTGCTATACTTGGAAGAGTGCATAATAAGTTCACGCGAGAACAAACAATACGGCAGTGGAGTGAAATAACTATTGATTTGCCAAAATCTATTACGAGGGAATTCATGTAATTTGGGGTTATTATTGTGATGAATATTGTGAAAACAAATTTCAAAATTCCGAGTTTATGTAGACTATTCAAACTGTCCTTTTGAGATTTTAATCATTTGTAGCTAATTATTTTGAAAGTAGAAAATTAATTATTCTATGCAGGTCTTTAATGATAAAGGTTTTCACAGCATTACTCAAAACAATTCGTTTTCTTTACCATCATTGGCACAGCGTGAGTCAATCCATTGAGGGGGTGCTGGAACTATGTGGATGGGGGGGGGGGGGGGGGAGGGGGCACCGCTCTTACTCGGTAAATGAAATGCAAATGTTCATGGCCACTGATTGGGTTGCAGGAGGTGGTCCGAACGTCTACTAATCTATGCTTGTTCCTTGTTCCTTCTCTTTACCCCCCTTTCCTTTCCTTTTCTTTCTTTTTATTTTTTCACCACTCAATGGGATAGGGGAAGGGGGCACGTTCCCCTTACCATGTAGCTTCACCACTGTATAACATAATTATATATATAAAGACAGTATAAGACGAAGTTATAGGATCGAGGGGAAAATTCAATCTAATTTAATACCTTCACTGGATTAATTTAAAAATTGATCTACATTACCATAGTGAAGTGTGTAATGATGTTGATTTTGCAATTGTTGCAAATTTTTAATCACTCCCTCCTTTTTTCCTCTTTCTCCTTCCTATTTAAAGTAATCAGGCAACTCGGACTCTGTGTACTCTTTCGTATCATAGGCCTAACAAAAGAAAGTTGATTAGGTCCTTGAAATTACAATCCGAAACATAACAATACTTTACCATATATTAATTTTGTTAGCGTTTTTATTCTCCTGATATCTATATGCACCGTCGCACATTTTAATTAGGCTTTAACTTGGTTATGACGACTATTATCTCCATGGCGTTGATTGGAAACGAACAAATATTCTATCCAACACGACTTAATTCTATTTTTAATTTAGTTCCATACTTCAAATTGTACGTTAACGATTTGCATTGCAGCGAATTCAAGTCATCATTGTCAACTTTTTTATCGACACTGATGTAAAATGCATAAAAGTCAAGATGTTTGATATGAAATAAACCCATTTACTGCATTAGTAGTAGCTTTTTAAAAACTTACTATTTATAATCGGTCACTCTAGCTGGATGATAACGTCACTTTAAAGAACAAAGAGAGAGCGTGTCGGGATTCTATTTTTCTTCTCTTGCATACAAGTAAATGTTTAGGGTGTCAGCAAATATTATTTCGAACCTAACTGACAATATTATTGTCATCGTTTTAACACTTGCAGATATCATTCCTTTCCAAAAAAGAAAAATAAATTTCTTGGTTATCTAACAAAAAGGTGAACGCACCCTTTTGTTGTTGAGTGACCTAAATGAACAATAAAAAATATGAAGTCATTCCACTAGTATTCATCATCTCACCATATTAGTTATGTGTTTAAATGAAGAAAAAACACTCTCCTTACTTAAAGTTAATGTGTCCCTTTTGCAGCCAACATCAAATTATGTAGAACTTTGCAGGAATTATGAATATGTCATATAGGTCCTATCTGTGAAATTTAAACGTTAACAGTATCCTAGTATTTAGATTATGCAAGGAAACCCGTTTACTTTTTAGACTTTTAGACACTATTGAGTGACTGACTGACTTCATTTCTTTCTTGAGTAATAACAAACATAAAATGAGCTGTAAAGGGACATGATTATTTGTCTACATTAATAACCCACTACTACTTGTAATGGCCAAAATTAAACTGATTGAATCTTTGTGCAGCACAAAACTTACGACCATTCTGTACAAGGGTCTGAAAATCAGACTATTACTTAGGTAATTGCAATCACTTATGTCGATTCGACAACTAATAATCGTTATTTCCCCACAATTTTTTTTTTCAAACCCTTTCGTTTTGAGGGAAGTTCTAAATAAGTATTGTCTTTCAAATGACGTTGGAATTTAACCTCTTTTTAAATTTTGACCTGCAAATGGGACATACCCGGCCTTTAATGACCATTTTCTCTTGTTATTTTATCTTCTTAGTGAGACCGGTGCCGCCCCATCCCCTTGTCCCATCAGTGACTACCCATGGACGTGACGCCAATAACGGTAACAGAGAGAAAGAGAAGAGGGGGGGGGGGATTGCAAAACTGTTGGATTTAAAATCATCATATAGCAAAACTGCATAACATTAGACTCTGGATAAGAGGCCTCTCAGATTCCAAGGAGGTAGCACTATACACCCCTTATAGCCAAACAGACTACAAATTGACCTCAACGGACAACATCTTTACCATTCAAGATACCGTACATTGTTGATGGTTTTGTAGGCCTTGTCGGTCTGGTATTGGTTTCATCGATGTGATTGAACTATATGTATACTACCCCAGTCAAACCGACCTACAAGACTGACACTAGACCGATAAGAGACCGAACCAAAATTGCATCAGCCTGAATGGAAACGAACCGGTCGGCCTGGAGTCTTTGTGGAACAGTGGCGTATCTATAGACCTTGTCCTCAAGAGGGGCAAACCATCCAACAAACATGGGGTCCCCAACAGGTAGTGACGTAACTGATACTATCAGTACTATCAGTTTACGTCACTACCTGTTGGGGACCCCATGTTTGTGTCTCATAAGGGGGACGGGAAGGGATGTCCTCCAAAAGGAAGTATTGGGGAATATGTCTTCAAAAATGTGTCTAGATTTCGTGTGTTTCCATACGAAGTTGGCTTTATTAAATTTATTTCTAACCTCTTAAGTTCTGGTATATAATCATCATACATTGTATTAGGGCTGCATTACATTTTCTTGGTCAGAAATTTGTAAGGAGGGCCAATATTTCCCCCTCCACCTTGCCCCTCCTTCAAGTACGCGGGTGATGTGGAGTCGGTCTTGTTTGTAGTAGGTCCATGCTGTGACTTAGGTATAGATCGAGTATAAGGAAGTAAAACAATGACTCCTTGATTCGAATGTCATCTTATCGTAAAACATGTCAGGTTGCTTGGAAACGAACATGATGATTGTTTGACTTCATGTCTCATATTGTGAAACAGTCTATATCTCATGAAAAAGAAAAGAGATCGACAGGCCTTCAGTCAATATTATACAGTTCTATAAGCCAGTGTTTTTCAACCTTTTTAAAGTCACGGCACCCTTTTGAAAAATTAAAAATTTAGCGTCACCCTCCCAAAATTCAATACAGACGATTCATTTTCCACCATTCTGGTACACGTCTAGTGCCATGTAAACACTTGCGGACACATTATGTATCTAAAATTTGTGAGCGAGCAAAAACAATGGCATGTTATGGTAAAAGGGATATTATGGCACCTCTTTGACTAATTATGTTGGTATTCGGGCATTTACTACCTAAAAATCGTACTGTTTTTACATGATGCAAGAAAGAGAAGCAAGCGTGGAAAAAAAAAGACACTTAATTGTTAAGTGAACTGAACTGAAGCATGTGGAATTGTGATGCAAATGGATACAAAATATATTTGATATCCATATTTCTTATACTGCCACGTTTTTGTTTCCAGAGAGAAGATAAGAGATGCAACAAAAAAAAATCCCCAAGTGTTGAACAAAAATGTGAGAATACTCAACTCACGCACACACACTCTCTCTCTCTCTCTCTCTGTTTTCTTTACTCCTCCTCCTTCTCCTCGCAACTCAATCAATCGATTATACTGATGAAGTACATATTTTAATGTCAATAATATACTGTTTCATCCGTTTGTGTAATTTAACACTATGTCTTTACGTGAATATTTAAGCTTCATTAGGATGTGTTTAATAATTATGCTTACATTTCGTTAAACTATATTCTTGCGTTTCTGAGGTCGCGTTGTCTTTTCCTATAGCTAAATCATAATACCACGCTTTATTTGAGAGGATAGATAGTAGTTAGACCAAAACACAATATTTCATTTATTTTTAAACGTAAAGAACTCATTTAAACCATGCAAAAATGACGATATTAAAACTTCTCCTCCCCTTCATGCTCCTCTCTCCTCCTCCCCCCCCCCCCATCTAAAGGGTAGCTCTATGTAGAACGTGCTTTAGTATTACAATATAATTATGTCGTTCATATTTCATACCACCAGTCTCGGTATTTGTCGCATTAATCATGATGACTGTAAATGCATGCACCTCGCCAAATATTCGCACTCGATTTCATCAAATTATTGGTAACCCCAACATATCAAATCAAGCCATCAATTCCAATACCACATTCACACCGACGAGACCGACAACACTGCTAACAAGATTTAGGATTTTTTTTTCTGGAGTAGGGGCGGGCGGGCGGATTTTTTTATTTTTTTATTTTTTTAAATTTTTTTTTAACTTCATTTTTTGTGTGTCTTTTTTTTTTTTTTTTCCCCATTTTTTTTTTTTTTTAATATTTTGTTTTCCATAAAAAAAAAATCATTGGGATTGTCAAGCATTTAAACAAACAAAGTCTATAAAACACTATAATATGGTAAAAGACTAGTTTAATGTACAATGAATATCAAGACCAACACAGAAAGTATTTTGGGCTTTGAAATACAGCACCTTTTAAATCTCCATTGTACTACTTATAGCTACTTGCGCCCTCTATGTAGCAAACAATGCCTAATCGGTGACCATTGGTCCCCAATGATCCTCTTTATCTTATTTTAACTAAGGGCTGATTAGATGAGATAACCACTTGTCCAGTGACCTTGCAGGGTGGTCTAATCCCTCCTGTAAACTAGTACAGATGGGCTTTAAAATGAGTTTAAGAATGCTCAAAACCCGATTTGAATGAACGGCATTTTGACATAGAAAAATAAAAATGGCAAGTTTAATAAATACCTAATTGCGTACTGAAAAGACAAAACTGGCAACGGGACGCATTTTGATCCTTGCAAATGCATAAAATGGTATGTTTGGCATTTAAGATTGCTCCCCCCAAAACAAAAAATTAAATAAAAAAAATAAATAAAAAAAATTGAATTAAAAATATTTTAAAAAATGAATTAAAAAAAAAAAAAAAGTATTAAAAAAAAAAAAAAAAAATGCGAGCGGCCCGAAAATGACGGGCGGGCGGTCGAGGACAACCAAATGATTTTTTTTTGTTGGCCTTACAATACCGCGAATGACCGAGAATCGGTCGGATTGGAGTCGGTGTGAAATGCGTCGCGCTTTGGTGATGCTACTATAAACGTACTAGTTCAGTTCAGTTCAGTTCAGTTCATTTTATTCAAAACCATACAAAGCATGATATAATCTGTTACATAAAAAAGAGACTGGTAATAGTACATCAATCAACATATTCTAACTTGATTACATCATAAACTGAACTATGGACGTACGTATCAAATTGAAGCGGTTCACTTTAATATAAAATGGCAAATGGGATATCATGAAATCAAATGGTCGAAACTTCAGTTTTGGCAAAATAAATTCACCAAATAACATTCATATGAATGAATTTGTAATCTTGTGCATGATTAAATGTGAGACGGTATTATGCACTGGAGAAAAGTAAAGTAATTGGCTTCTGTTTAATTGTTCTTATTGTTACAACATTAATTTAAAGGTAATACAAAGTTTCGGGAAATTTTGAAAATTGGATTGATAGTAATTTTAAAATGTTGATATATACCTTGCACTAGAAAATTTAGGCCCTAAAACAGTTCTGCTTTCGAGAAATTGAATAATAAAAAAATTACCGGTGCTCCCGGTAAATTTCAAATATTTCAAATAGCGCCTAATGCCATTCCATGGTAGCTGCGATCATGAAAATCTCAGAATATGCAGTTCCGATATATAATTTCCAAACGGGAATAGCAAATCGGTCGATTGTAGTCAAGAAACATTGTTTTAGAGCTTAAGTAATATCAGTATTGAAAGGGCGCTATACAACATAAAGAGTTTATTATTTACAATTTCATTACTTTAGACTCGATTTCAACCGCGACAATGATCATTGAATATTGTAAAATCGCATAGGCTTATAATAAAATAATGTTCATTTGAACCAAATTCATGACCCCTTACCAAAACTTTGTAATACCTTTAATCCTAAAGTAAAATCTCTTTAAAAAACGGAACGGAGAGCCAAAAGCACTAGGTATCATATTTAGTGACGCCTGGTTTTTGTTTCCATTGCAAACTCGGAGGTTTATCAGTCATCATTCTTTGTAGGGTTGGTGTTACTCTTCCAAAAGTCATGTAGCTCGATCATAGATTTAAAATAAAATCGTATTCTATAGAATTGGTTTCAGCGCTTCTTTTCTGACGCTTCTGTACTATTTTTGTATAAAAGACATTCATAGAACATTCGGAAATGCGATACGAACTTATCAAACGACAAACAAATACCTTTTGATGCAATCATGGACGCTATACTCTCGTAAAAATATTATTACTCTGACAAAATATATACAATTAAAATCATTAAAGCCTTTAGGCGTTAGAGTAGGCCTACATCCTTGTACTCTTGTGCATGTAACATTGTACATTTCTGAATTAAATGTTTTACTTAATTACCGTATGCATACCGCCTGTTATTTACATATGCAATATTGAAACCAAACCAAAATGTATAGTAAGTTTATTTGATAAAAGGTAGATTTCAAAGTGAGACTGAAGGACGATTTACTTACTCAAAATAGAAAGCAGCGTCAAAAGCATCCGATGTTCCATTTTCACAGCTACAAAAATCACGACTTCGATATCAAAATCTCGTTTTAATGTCGATACAACTTCCAAGTGAAGAGTCTATTACATTATGCCTTGGTTCAATCAAAGAGAAATATTTGGGTAACAAAAGAGTTCGGGAATAATAAACACATTTCAGTTGCAGCTTGCCCCGGAGACTTCTCTCAATATGTAATTGCATTTACATCAAAAGAGAAAATCAATTTGCCATGCCGTCAAATTTGGAGGTAGAAATCAATCGATGATATCATTTTCAAATTGGAGTCCAAGTCCAAGCAACAGTCTTATTGTCCATGGAGAAATAGTATGGAGATAGGTGTTGTGCTCCGACTGGCATCATCCGTGAAGAGTGATCAATAGTGGAGCAGACGGTCGCTTCAGTTTACCGTCCCGTGAACTCGCGTTTGGCGGATAATGAAAGATCGGGCGGGCGGGCGGGCGGGCATCCATCGTCATCCGCATCCGCACGTCAATTTTACTCTTCTTCGTCAAAAATCGTTTCGCTCAACTTCTCTCTCTCTCTCTCTCTCTCTCTCTCTCTCTCTCCATCTCTGTCATTTTGCCCCAGCTTCTTCTTCTGGTTTGTAAAAACGAGGAATAACATAAGAAACGGTTATAGAATCAAGAAACAAAGGAAAGCGCAAGGAAAATAGGAAGAGAAATTAATAGAATAATACAAACAAAGAATAACATAAAGGAAAAGGTTAGCTATATAAGGAGCTTATATTCGTTCTAATTTGAAATATGTCGTTAAAGATTATACAGTGAAGCATACAGAATCAATCTGGTTTGAAATAAACAACGGAGAATTTCAGAAGGTGATGGTAGGTGTTTTATATAGGAAACCAAATACAGATGTTAAAGAGTTTCAAGAAAGTCTTCTCACAGTTTTAGAAGACATTAAAGTCGACAGACGCAATACCATTATAATAGGAGATTTTAATATAAATTCATTAAGTTCAGACGGAACAACAGAAGGGTTTTCAACAGCGATGAAATGCGTAGGAATGGAGCAGAAAATAAAATTTCCAACAAGAGTAACCAGTGAGTCTGTAACCTTATTAGACCATATATACACTAATATGAACAAGTATGATAATCACTCGGGTGTTATAGAATGTGATATTTCTGATCACTATCCTGTGTTCATGATTTTAGAAAATCCATGTAATTTGAAGCAGCTGCATTATCCACAAACTGTAACTTACAGATGTTATAAAAACTATGATGTACAAAACTTTAAAGATGATCTTGCTGGGCAAGACTGGCAACATATCAATAGCTGTGAAGATGTTAACATGGCATATTCCATTTTTCTTAATTTGTTTAATAATGTTTGTAATAAACATGCACCAATCAAAGAGAAAAGAAGCTGCAAAGGACGCGCTTATAAGAAACCTTGGATAACCAAATCAATAATGAAGTCTGTTCGAAAAAAATATAAATTGTTTTTAAAAATAAGGAAATCTAATTTTGATGTAAGTGATGTACAAAAATTTCGGAACTACAGAAATATATTAACGACTGTTCTTCGCAATGCCAAGAGAAATTATTACAGTGGTTTGCTAGCTGAGAACAGCAATAACACTAGTAAAACGTGGAACATCATAAATGAATTACTATCTGGGAGAAATAAAGGGAACAAAGGTACTAAGGTAGAAAAACTTATAAGGCGTATTAATGGAAATGATAGAGTTCTAACAACTGAATCTGAAATTGCCAATGAATTTAATGATTTCTTTGTAAACATCGGTCCAAATCTAGCATCAGCAATACCAAATGTACCCACATTATTTGAAGATTATTTGAATAATAGTGTTGAGCAATCCCTTTTTTGGAAACCGGTCACTATGAAGGAAGTTCATGACCACATGTTGGCTCTAGACGAGAAGAAAGCTTGTGGTTACGATAACATTCCAGTACGCCTGATTAAGGATGGTGCATCTATTTTGGCTGAACCATTAAGACATATCTTCAATCTTTCATTGGAAACAGGAAATTTCCCTGATCAAATGAAAATTGCTAAAGTCAGTCCACTGTTTAAGAAAGGTAATAAACATGAAACGGGGAATTATAGACCCATTTCTGTCTTACCAATTTTGGGTAAAGTATTAGAAAAAATAGTTAATGCTCGATTGACCAGTTTTCTAGAAACGCATGACATTTTATATCACCATCAGTACGGATTTAGGAAAAAGTATAGTACTAAATTATCATTAATTAATCTTATGAATACGGTATTGAAAAGTATAGACGAAGGATGTGTTACGCTTGGTGTGTTTCTTGACTTTCAAAAGGCTTTTGACACAATAAACCATAACAAATTATTTAAAAAGCTATCACATTATGGTATCAGAGGACATGCACTGAAATGGCTCGAAAGCTATCTTAGTGACAGAATGCAGTTTGTGAAATACAAAGAGTCATCATCAGAAAGTAGATATATCAAATGCGGTGTACCACAAGGTTCTGTCTTAGGACCAACTCTGTTTTTAATCTATATAAATGACTTGCCAACTGTGACAAATTATTTCAATTTCAGACTATTTGCAGATGATTCTAATATTTTTCATACTTTTCCCAAAGGTGTAGATCAAATAGATGAGTGTGAAGTAAATGAAAATTTAAAATCAATACAGAATTGGTGCACTGCAAATAAGCTTACTATCAATGCGTCAAAAACCAATTTCATGTTCTTCAGTAGTCGTAGAAGAAAGGCTGTGCTTAAAGGGAGATTAAAAATATCTGGGGCAGAATTAAGAGAAGTGGAGGAAGCGTCATTTGTTGGCATTACCATTGACAGACATTTTACATGGAATTCACATATAAAATCTGTTAATGACTGTATACGGAGAAAGGTCGGTATCCTCTTTAAATTACGGCACTTTGTCCCTAAACATATATTGATACTGTTGTATAAAGCTCTTATACAGCCACATATTACATAATGGCATCGAGGTTTGGGGTAGTACTTATAAATCACACTTGAATTGTATATTTTATACTCAAAAGATGGCTGTACGTGCTATAACTTTCAAGCCACATCGTTCTCATTCTAATGCACTGTTTCATGACCTCAAATTGTTGAATGTTTTTAAATTGCATAAATTATCTATTTGTACTTTTGTGTTTGATTTGATAAATGAACGATTACCTCATTCCTTAAAACATTATTGCAGTATGATACAACATGAATATTCCACAAGACAAAAAACGGGTCGACAATTACGTCTCCCTTTATTCAAAACAGACCAAGGAAAGTTTTCTGTTTCGTTTGTTGGAAGTAATTTTTGGAATATGCTTCCTACTGATCTAAGAACTGAGAGATCAAGAACCTCTTTTCGTAAAAAACTTACAAAATTACTCTTAAGTGAAAACCACGAATCATAACCTCGTAACTATATAGTTGTATATAGTAACCAGTCTCATTTTAATATTATACACCAATCTTATTTATAAGATTTGGAAACCCATCATGTATTTTAAAATTAACTTTATTTTAGGCTTTAGATAACGAGAGTCAGACTCGACTAGCACATGTGCTATTTTTGACTCTATTTTACCATCTATCACAAACTCATTGTAAATAGTCATTTATTGTTTTACTCTTGAAGCAAAGTTTACTTTATCTTTGTCATAATGTACATGTATATCGCTGTAGAACATGTATTTTTTATAATTCATGTCATGCATTTATGTTATATTGACATTATCATTGTACATTTTTATCTTTTGTTTCAATGTTTTCAATGATGGTGAATAAATAAATAAATTCAAATAAATTCAAATTCAAATATAGGAAGAAACGAAGAATAACATAAGAGAAGGTGAGAGAAGGAAGAAACAAAGAATAACATACGGAAAGGTCATAGAAGGAAGAAACAAAGGATAGCATAAGAAAAGGTTATAGAAGGAAGAAACAAAGAATATCATATGAAGAGGTTATAGAAGGAAGAAACAAAGGATAGCATAAGAAAAGGTTATAGAAGGACAAAAACACATATCAAAAGGTTATAAAAGGAAGTCAGGATATCATAAGGAAAGGTTATAGAAGGAAGTGAAAAGGAATACAATGGGAAAACACTATGAACATCACGGACAAAGAAAGCGGACAAAATATACAGTTCCTCAGGTAGACAAAGGAACATCCCTTCACTGCTATTATGTAAAAATGTGTAGAACAGGTGTCACATGCATATTTACCTGTTCTACACATTTTTACATAATAGCAGTGAAGGGATGTTCCTTTGTCTACCTGAGGAACTGTATATTTTGTCCCCTTTCTTTGTCCGTGATGTTCATAGTGAAAGGTATTATAAGGAAGAAATGAAGAATAACAGGTTATAGAAGGAAGAAACAAAGAATAACGTACAAGGAAAGGTTAAAAAAGGAAGAAACAAAGGATAGCAGATGAAAAGGTTATTGAAGGGAAAAAACATAAGGAAAGGTTATAGAAGGAAGTAAAAAAGAATACTACGAAAAGGTTAAGAAGAATGAAGAAAAAAAAGAATACCATACGAAAAAGGTTAAGAAGGGAGAAACAAAGAACAACATATGAAAATGTTATAGAAAGAAGAAACAAAGAATACAATACACAAAATAATGTTAAGAAAGAAGAAACAAAGAACATATGAAAAGGTTATAGAAGGAAGAAACAAAGAACAACATACGAAAAGTTAATACGAAGGAAGAAACAATGAATAAATTAAGGAAAGGTTATAGAAGGAAGAAAATGTTATAGAAAGAAAATAAACAAGGAATAACTTAAGGAAGGTTAGAGAAGGAGGAAACAAAGAACAACATACGAAAAGGTAATAGAAAAAAGAAACAATGAATAACAGGTTTTCGAAGGAAGAAACAAGGATAACGTAAGGAAATTATTTTTTTTTAAAGTAAAAAAAAATACCATAAGATAAGGTTATAGAAGGAAAAGACAAAAGATATCACGAGGAAAAATTAGAGAACGAAAACAAAGAATAACATATGAAAAAGTTATAGAAGGAAGTACAAAGAAATACCATAAGAAAAGGTTATATATAGAAAGAAGAAACAAGGATAACGTAAGGAAAGGTTATATAAGGAAGTAAACAAGGATAACATAATAAAAAGTTATAGTAGGAAGAAACAAAGAATAACATAAAGAAAGGTATATAAGGAAGAAACAAAGAATAACATTAGGAAATCTTATAGACGGAAGAAATAAACAAAGAATAACATAAGGAAATTTTGTATAAGTAAGAAACATAGGATAATATGAGTAAAGGTTGTAAAAGGAAGAAACAAAGGATAACATAGGAAAGTTATAGAATGAAATTATATAAGGAAGTAAACAAGGATAACATAATAACAAGTTATAGTAGGAAGAAACAAAGAATAACATAAAGAAAGGTATATAAGGAAGAAACAAAGAATGACATTAGGAAATCTTATAGACGGAAGAAACAAACAAAGAATAACATAAGGAAATTTTGTATAAGTAAGAAACATAGGATAATATAAGTAAAGGTTATAAAAGGAAGAAACAAAGAATAACATAAGGAAATGTTGTATAAGTAAGAAACATAGGATAATATAAGTAAAGGTTGTAAAAGGAAAAAACAAAGGAAATCATAAAAGAAAATTATAGAATGAAGTAAAAGAGGATAACATATAAGGAAAGGTTATAGAACGAAGAAACAAAGGGTATCATAAGAAAGGGTTATAGAGGAAAGAAACAAAGGATAACATAAGGAAAGGTATATAACAGAAGAAAGAAAACTAGAATAACATTAGGAAATTTAATTTACGAAAGAAATAAAGGATAACATAAGAGAAGGTTATAGAATGATAAAAACTAAGAATCACATAACGAAATGGTATAGAAGAAAGAAACAAAGGGTAGCGTGAGGAAAGAAAGGGAGAGAAAATGATAGAATAATAAAAACAAAGAATAACATAAGAGAGGGCTACAGAAGGAAGAAACGAAGAAAAACAAATAAAGATGACAGAAGGATGAAACGAAGAAAAAGGTTATAGAAGGAAGAAACAAAGGAAAGCGTTAAGAAAGAAAGGAAGAGAAAATAATAGAATAATAAAAACTAAGAATAACATTAGAGAAGGTGATAGAAGGAAAAACAAAGAATAACATAAGGAAATATAGAAAGAAAATGATAGAATGATAAAAACAAAGAATTATATAAGAAAAGCTGATAGAAGGAACAAACAAAGAACAGAAGATGATGTCACAAGTTTAATGAAAGCAGGAGCATTTTTTTAGGATGGAGCTGAGAAAATTATTCCAAAATAAAGTCGATGAAATATATTTAGATGTTTGAATAACAAAATTTGAGTTGTATGCAGCCCTGCACATCAATGGGAATCAACTTATATTTGGATTTCACCCGACCTTTTAGCAGATGAGTTCGGGAAGTACGAGATTGAAATAAACGTCAATCACTAAATCATATACCCGCCGACGAGCCCTCACTAAGAACCGAAAATTGATGGCACAACGACTATAAAAACGGGGGAGAGTTCGGCTTGAATTGTCAATATTCGTTGGATGATTGGACATTTGCCCTCAAGATTTTTTAAAAAATAATTTTTCAAAGGCGCAGTGCAAGGCAACTTGAAAGGTAGATTTCAAAAAAAGTTTCAATGTTTTTATTGATATTCATGTGTTTTTAATATATTATACATGTATTTGTATAATTTTGATTTAGGTCATATTGAGTTTCATAATCATGTAGGCAATATAAAAATATTTGTTAATGATATCAAGTCTCAGGTCCACATAACATTTTTCCTCTTAAAAGGTATAGACCAGTTTTGGAAACGCCCCCTCTCAAAAATGAAATGGAAGCTCATATTACCAATCATGTGAAAGAATATATTTTGACCAATACGTGATAATACAAATTTTGCCGGGAAACCGCCTACTATTTTGGTAAATTATCATATCGATCATTAAACATTTTTTGGGGGGCTTATATTTCTGCTTTTTTACGAATTTAGGTTGAAGTATTGTCATATTAAACCTCTAAGGCAATATTTAAACAATGTTGAATGGATATTTTGCACCCAAACCCCTTGAACCGCAATTTTACCACTACCGGTCTTTATTTTTAACGTAAAAAAACACGAGTCTATAGCATTCTTGCCGTTTAAACCCCCCCACTTGGGCCGCGAAAAAAAAAAAAAAAAAATGTCCTCTTACCCCCCCCCCCCCCGCTTATTCAGCGGCTGCGAAATTTTCGGCCCGATTTATAAATGTTAAAACCCCCCCCCCCCCCCCCCCTTGAAAAAATCCTGCGTCCGCGCCTGCTCTACCCTTGATTTTCTTTTTTCTTTCTCTTTTCTTTTTGTTTTGTTTGCTTGTTCTATGTTGGTGTGTGTTTTGTATACTGTTGTACTTGTTATGTGTTTGTGGGGGCGGGGGGTAGTAGGTGTTCTCTAGCTCTTTCTCTTTTTTATCATTTTATCTTTTGTTATCATAACTCTACTTTTTTTCTCTGAAGGAGAAAAAAAAGTATTGTGGAAAAGAAAAGAAATAATTTGAAATTTATACGCAAACTGGTCGAGGAAATAGTACAAACTTTATTTGCGATTTGTTTAAAATGTGAAAATATAATTTTGTTTATGTCAATATTTTTCATCTGTAAATGTGTAACTTTATTTGTAACCTTGTATGAAAATGTAAAAGTTCACTTGCAAATTTATTTAGACCTATGTGAAGATTATTTTACAAACAATGTTATCAATCATGCACAATTTTCTTTATGAGAGAAGAGAATAAAAACCTATGAAAACAAAAAATTGACAAGGCCGCAAAAAAAAAATCGATCCAAATCGCGATCCAAGTCGCATAAATTATTGTTTTGTGTGAACGGCCTAATTCATTAGGCAACGCAGTGAAAGACAATTCATTGAATCTCATCCCGCTTTCATATTCTTCTGGTATTTTAATCCCTTTGTCCTGTGCTTTGATCCTAATAATGGACTCGTATCTCATTCAAGGTTGCATTAAATATATGATGATTAATAAAGAAACAATGAAAGATCAATTATCATCGTTCTGTGTCTTCATATTTTGTTTTCTTTCTTTGCGTTGTATTTAAATGGAATTACACTACACATCACTTCTGTGAGCAAACTACTTTCAACATCACTGGCTAAAAAACCTTATAAATTCATTCATACACGGCAATATCATAACATAATTGGTATCATACGAAAGAGGATGAATTGAACTTTAATAGACATAACAAATTTCCTCGTAACATATGGAAAAATTCAGGTTTCATTTCCTTGTTTCGGTAAGGTCGACAGATTCTATATATCTCATTATTAACACGTATTTTTACATTTAATGTTTGTTAGTCATGAGTCACAGGCAAGAATTCTTCTGATTCAATAAAATATCATTTATTTTGATACTACAACAAAGACATTGTTTCCTAATTTCTAAGCTTCAACCGAAAAGAATATAAAACCTGCTCTACAATTCAAACAGAAATAGCCTCATAGCTGTACAAAACGATGAAAGGAATTTAAATTTCTAGTATTTTCTAATTTCCAAGTAGTCTTTATTACACAAGAAAATTCATGTAGAATTTCGGCATGGGGTCTATAGGTATGAAACTCAATGATGTACAGGGAAACCCTATTAGAACGAGTATGGAATGCAATACACAACTGTTTCATCATAAATTGCATTAAAATAATGTTTTACAAAGTGAACCATACATCCTCCCGGTCGGAAATCTTCATGTTTTTTTCCGGGCATTTGGACCCCTTTTCAATTGGCTTCTTTTTGTTATTTTGTTAATGAAATTCAAATCTAATCTAATCATAATGAAATGTTACGAGCAACTTCTCTTTCAACAAGATATTTCTGTTTGCAGAATACAAACATACACGTTCTACATGTATGTCAAAGACTGATGACAACTACAAAATATTTCATACCGGGTACTTGTCAGATTTTTACCTCTGACATTTTTACCATGCACTTTAAAATCAAGGAACAATAGAATGATGTAAAATGAAAACACTGATTCAAACACTAAATAAAGGCACTTAAAATTGTCTGATTTCATTGCGACTTAGAATATACAATTATCTCGGCCTAGTTTTACAACCAGAGAAAAATGAATACCCCGTAAATGTCCATGTATGAGACGCACTTTTTTTTTATTTTTTAAGTTTCAATTTATGCCCCTCCACCTGGCGCTATGCCTGGCAATGTCTCCAAGCTCAGTAATTGATGTGTTGACTCACCACTCGGAAACTAGAACAACACTCAAATTTGTCTCTCATCTTGGTTTGAAAGTAATCTTTCAAATAGTTCTCAATATGTAGTTTATAATAATAATTTCTCAGATTTTTCTCCTATTACACATGGCGTACCACAAGGTTCTATCCTAGGTCCTCTACTGTTTTTAAATTACATTAATGATCTTACACATTCTTTTAAAAACGACATTGTTACTATTATTTGTGACAGGTTCACAAGCACAAATCGGCGCCTTAAACTGCACCTTGCAGTTAAATGAAAGTCCTTCCCCGCTTGGGTTTTTTAACACGAACCTGGCTTGCTGCGACAAAGTGGGCAAAAAAAACCACAAAAAAAAAACCCTCGGCCCCAAATATAGGGGTGCATCTTATACACAAGTGCGTCTTATACACTGAGATTTACGTTACTTGGGTTTTTTAATTAAATCTGGCCTACCTGTGCCATCTTTGATGGTGAATAATTCTTTTACGAGACATTAATATACATTTGCCACACTCGGCCAAGGTGAGGTAAACGGGTATCTGGCATGGAATTAATTCCTTGAAATGCTAGAGCACCAATATTGCTAATGCCGTTGAGCGCCAGGAGTGTCAAGTCTAACAGACATGTCTTGAGCACTATCCAAGAACCCACTATTATCATTGCTCGACTGATATGGCTTTTCTACAGTATGGATATTTATAGGATATATTAGACTACTCTTTCAAAGGAACAATTTTCTTCAAACAGAATACTAAAATTGATTAAATACAGAATGAGTTTTCATATGATACTTTAAACTAGACTTCCAAGTGAATTGTTTGCTACAAATTGAACAAAGATATGTCTTTTCTCCTGTATGGGTTCTCATATGCATATCTAGCACACTCTTCCTTGATAACCCTTTGTTACAAACAGAACAATGGAAGGGCTTTTCACCACTATGGGTCAACATGTGTCTTTTTAGATTTTGCTTGAATGCAAATATTCTGTTACAAACAGAGCACTCATAGTTAGTATTTCCTCCTCTGTGTTGTGTCTTATCACAAAATTTCAGGTGGTATGTTAGACTTTTCTTCTGAAAAAACCGTTTGCTACAAATAGAACACTGGAACGGCTTTATCACTGAATGGCTTTTCATATGATCTGACAGTTGACTTTCAAGCAAGAACTTCTTATTACAATAAGAACACTGAAATGGCTTTTGTCCCGTATGGGATTTCATATGCATATCTAGGTAACCCTTTCTTGAGAACCTTTTGTTACAATCAGAACACTGGAAGGGCTTTTCTCCAATATGGGTCCTCATGTGTATTCTTAGCTCATTCTGGCATGAGAACATTCCATTACAAACAGAACACTGATATGACTTTTCCTCCGTATGGGTTTTCATATGATACTTTAGACTAGTCTTCCATGTGAATTGTCTGCTACAAATTGAACAAAGATACGTCTTTTCTCCTGTATGGGTTCTCCTGTGCGTATCTAGGTAACCCTTTCTTGAGAACCTTTTGTTACAATCAGAACACTGGAAGGGCTTTTCTCTACTGTGGGTCACAACATGTCTTGATAGCTCACTCTTAAATGAGAACCTTTTGTTACAATCAGCCTCGGGACAATGAAGCTCTTTTCTACCATGGGTTTTCATGTGGTTTGTTAGCCTAGCCTCCGAAGTGAATCGTTTGCTACAAACTGAACAAAGATATGGCTTTTTTATTGTATTTACTCCTGCATGGCTTTTCATATGCCTGTTTAGGTTACCCTTTCTTGAGAACCATTTGTTACAATGAGAACACTGGAAAGGCTTTTCTCTACTATGGGTCCACATGTGTCTTGATAGCTCACTCTTGAATGAGAACCTTTTATTACAATCAGGACAATGAAACTTTTTTCCACCATGGCTTTTCATATGGTTTGTTAGCCTAGTCTCCGAAATGAATCGTTTGCTACATACTGAACAAAGATATGGCTTTTCTCCTGTATGGGTTCTCATATGCATATCTAGGTAACCCTTTCGTGAGAACCTTCTGTTACAATCAGAACACTGGAAAGGCTCTTCTCCAATATGGGTCAACATGTGTCTTCTTAGCTCACTCTTGCATGAGAACTTGCTGTTACAAACAGAACACTGAGATGACTGATATGACTTTTCCTTCGTATGGGTTTTCATATGCTTGGTGAGAGAAGACTTGCTTAGACACACTTTTCCACACTCGGAGCATCGATTTGGATTATCTACATCATGAACTTTGATGTGGCGTGTTAGACTTCTCCTCCACATGAACTGTTGACTACAAACAGAACAATGATATGCCTTTACTCCTGTATGGGATCTGATATGAGATAACAGATAACTTTTTAGCATGAATTTCTTATCACAATGAGAACACTGGAATGGCTTTTCTCTAGTATGGGTTTCCATATGCATCTTTAGGAAGTCCTCAGTAGAGAACCTTTTGTTACAATCAGAACAATGAAACAGCTTTTCTCCACAACGGGTTTTCATATGATACTTTAGACTAGTCTTCCATATGAATTGTCTGCTACAAATTGAACAAAGATAAGTCTTTTCTCCTGTATGGGTTCTCATATGCATATCTAGCATACTCTTACTTGATAAACCTTTGTTACAAACAGAACACTGGAAGGGCTTTTCTCCACTATGGGTTCTCATGTGTCTTGTTAGATTTTGCTTGACAGAGAATGTTTTGTTACAAACAGAGCACTCATAGTTAGTATTTCCTCCTCTGTGTTGTGTCTTATCACAAAATTTCAGGTGGTATGTTAGACTTTTCTGCCCTAAAAACTGTTTGCTACAAATAGAACACTGGAACGGCTTTATCCCTGAATGGCTTTTCAAATGAGATAACAGATCACTTTTCAGCAAGAACTTCATATTACAATGAGAACATTGGAATGGCTTGTCTCCTGTATGGGATTGCTTATGTTTGTTGAGGTTAAACTTTGTTGCAAACCTTTTGTTACAATGAGAACACTGAAATTTCTGGAAATAGTTTTCTCCACCATGGGTCCTACTGTGTGTTTTTAACCCACTCTTGAATATGAACTTTGTGTTACAAACAGAACACTGGAAAGGCTTTTCTCCACTATGGCTCATGCTGTGTGTTGTTAGCTTACTCTTGAATAAGAATTTTTTGTTACAAACAGAACACTGATGCCGCTTTTCTCTTCTGTTAGATACCATGTCTATTGCGCTGTCAGTGTTTGCAACTCTTTCATCACCATCAGAACACTGCTTTTCCGGTAGGCTTTCTCTTTGTTTGTTCATCCCTTCATGCTCAGGCCTATAGGAACATGAAGCACCCACTCTGTCCACTGCTGTTGGAGGCTGTTTTAGCAAATCGCTTTCTTGAACTGAAACATCATTTGAACTAGATTTATTAATCATGCTCCTGAAGTCTCTTTGAGATGAATCACAATTGGTCATTGCTTCAGCATTTGGCAGAACAGTTGAGCTGCCTTTTCTTGAGACCTCACCCTGTATTTCTGGCTTCATACATCTCCTTTCGTCCAATTCTTCACCATGTCCTGACAGCTGCTGATTTGATCTTGTGGGGTTTCCAGCTGAGAAAAAAAGAATTTATGTATTATTTATTTGGAAATTTGCAAATAATTGTATAACTGAATGATAAGGCCAGAAGGGGATATACATGTACCCTTGCCCATTTAGAGTGGGGAAAGTGAAACAGAAGGATATATATGTATACACCTTACATTCTTCCTCTATCTCTTTCCCCGTAACTTTCACACATGTCGGATTACCCCAAAACAGCTTCTGATAATTGTTTAATGCAATTATATTTGAGACTTGTGATGTTGTCCCCTCATTAATGATTTACATAATATTATAATCTTTGAAGAGTTCAAAGGATTGAATCGGTTGACTGGAAATAGAAAGGAAATGGGTTTTAAAATATTTTCATAGATGCTAACGGCTTTCTATAATTTTTAAGTCCAACTTAGAGATAAGTTCAACTTAGTATCTTTGTGAAACACCCCCCAGAACAGTAATTGAATGCAGTGACCAGTCTTACAAAGAGTTGTGATTGATCCAAATCAATCGCAAATCCTCCAATCAATCGCAAGTTTGCAGTTTCCTATCTCTTATGTACATAGTTGCGATTGATATCAATTGCAAATAGGTTGCGATTGAGATCAACTCTTTGTAAGACGGGTCCAGAGTGATAATAATGATACTGTCAGCGCTTTGGTCAGTAAAAGTCAGACAATTTTCATGTCGGCATTCTTTTAGATATTTTTCATTTCAAGCAAAATCTTGATACAAATCATTATCACATGATTAATTGATAAATATGTTAAAATTGTGAGTTATACAATATCTTTTTTTAAATAATTTTGTGTATAGAAATAAGATCAGGGTCTTCTTTCGATAGGAAATGAGTAAATGGCATTTAACCGTTGTCCGAATTCTTTACTTGAGATATTATCTTTCAGGGGGTTGTTTCACAAAGATTTTAAGTCGAACTTAACTCTCAGTTGGACTTAAAAATTATGGAGAGCCATTTGTAGCCTTTAATTAAAATATATTCAAAAGCGAAACCTCAACTATTTTAGACTTTTTATAAATTCCACATCAAGAACATGAAATCTCCTTGTTGATAGAAAATATGAATGATTCTGAATCAACATTTTATGCCTTTCAAAATAACTTTTACAAAATATTTTCATAGATGCTGACGGCTTTCCATAATTGTTAAGTCCAACTTAGAGATTAATTCAACTAAGGATCTTTGTGAAACACCCCCAGAATAGTTATGAGCCTTGTGCAAATACCGTGTATTCTTGATGGGTCTCTGGTCACCTCACCTTCCTCATCTTCTGTATCCTCTATCTTCAAGAAAAAGACCTGGAATCCTGTCAGGGGCTCTTCAAGAACCTTGATTTCACTCATCTTGGCTTCCCGTCTCCAACCCCTCTTTATCCTGGATGAAAACAGACACATCACAAAACACCAAGCATTGAAAGGCTGCTGGTTCATTTTTACTTAGTTTGCAGATAATGCAAGTATGTGATATTGAGGGGAATAATTTCTTCGAAAGATTTCCTTTTGTTGACAGCCACCTCTAGCCAACATTCTCTCTTCTCTCCTACCATTCCTCCTTGAATCTATTCATATTCTTGGCATGCTGTCCATCCAAGCAAACACTCTTACATTGATGATTGCACATCACACAAACTAAAAAAACCTGTGGTCTCTGGGTGGATTTGAAGTTTGGACGTCTGATCCTTTGGTCTGCAGTCCAGCAAGCTACCAATGTATCTGCGAGTTGAGCTTGAGCGGCGATATAAGCTATAGATACTTCAGACTATATCTCCCGTGTCCTAGATGGCGCTATTCACTAGTCATCTAACCCTAATTTATCATTTTTTATATTATTAGATATATCATTCTAAGCTGTACCCATATTATTTCTTTTCAATTTAGGTGGCTGTCGCAAAAGGAAATCTTTCCAATTTCTGTAGAAATACAATCATTTCCAGGAAATATTCATCGGATTTTAGAATTCTTGTTCAAATTTTTAGTATATCATCTGCAGTGTAAACTCTTGTGCACGAACTTTGGACTTGTTCCTTCATTTCTTTACCTATTTCAATTAGATGATGTTTGAAGGTTTGCATGGTGGTATGAATAATCACGGAAGAGGTTTACGGTACACCATGTGTAAAGTCCTCGAGGGACTGAGGAAAGTAGATAGAAAATAGAAGTGAGATGGAAAGGCGAGAAAGTGGAGGTTGGAAGGAAGAGTATCTTTCGGAAGTGAGTTTAGTCCTGAAAAGGACTGTAAACCAGAAAGTTGTAGGCAAGACGAGAGGTTTGAGTAGAAGACTGGATTGAGTTGGAGAGTTGAGTAGGCGAGTAGAGTTGCAGAGCAGGAGCAGGAGAGTAGACTCGACGTTTCGGACAGGTTGACTGTCCGTCTTCAGGAGTGAGTGTTCGCTAGGCGTGTGGCGGTTCTGCGGTTCTGCGGCGGTTCTATTTCAATTAGTTTAGTATAGGCGCATGCACTGATTTCCCTGAATTTAGCTATTTACTCCCGGCTCCCTGCCATGCATTTTTACAATTTATCAATTGCTATTAAGTATCATTATTAAGTATCAAAAGTCGTTGGCGAAGCTGTTCACGATGATCAATTGCATACGGTATCGAAAGTGGGGTGCGATGTGCGGGCGCGCGTGTGTTTAATAGCTAGCGACTGTTATCACAGATCCTCATTAAATTTATGTTAGTAATTCACATTATGATGATGATGATGATCATCATCATGGTCGTTAACTTCACGCACGCCTGCACCCCACCGTCAGTACGTGTAGTAAGCATTGCATTGACTTATATGCTCTGCTGGAGTGTTTATGCACGTGTCATTTGTAAGACGCACCTCTTGACCCCCGGGAATGGTGCGTCATGGTTGCGTCATGTTCCCCAAAATCGCGACGCACAGTACCGTCATGGCCGCAAAATGTCCGTCACAATACTGACCCATATGTGCGTCATAGTAAGTCACTTTACCACGTTGCGTCATTTGGTGTGTCAATGGGACCGTCACTTTCTCCAAGCAGAAGTGTTTCTCAAATGGGCGTCATATTGGCTAGTCATTTTCATGAAATGGTGTGTCATATGTTTGACTCAAATGTGCGTTGATGGAATGTAATGGTGTGTCACTTTCTGTGACGGAAGGTGCGTCATGGTATCAAAATGTACGACTCACATCGGTACAATGACGCACCATTCCCGGGGGTCAAGAGGTGCGTCTTACAAATGACAAGTGCATTAGCAGCGGCCGGTTTGCCGTGAACCAGTGAGAAAATTATATTATAATTTATATTTGGACTATAAAATTAAAAAATAATGTTTTCCTTTTTAGGAAAAATATTCCAAAAGAGATAAGAAAAAATGAAATGGAACAGGAAAAAGAAACATCAACATTTTTAAATCATAACCATTATTTGAACAATTGATGAAGATTTAATTGATTTTTGGCATGTTTCAGCATGGACCTAAAAGTACTAGGTCCATGGTTTTAGTCACTCCAGCGAAGCATAGAGAGTCAATGCTAATGCGTTTTGACCTTTAGCACTGCATACTTGCTGTGAGGCAGGTATTATACACAAATATACACACCACACAATATTGCATAGACTGCACACAATAGGACCGATTGGGCTGATCGAAAAATTTGACACGTCTAGACTTATAATTTGAATTTTTAAATTACTCTTTTTAACATCAGTAAGTTGAAAAAATGTATTTTACTGCTATTTAGGTTTCATCAATTGTCACTAAAGTACCGATTTTGAGTGAAATCAGTTGAGTTTTGTACAGTGGTGTTTAAAATGTTGAGAGTCAAAACCACAGCTTTTACTACACAGCCAGGATAGTAATGCACCTATGCATGTGTGGGTTTTAGTAGGGTATCGCCACGCTGGAGTTACGGGTCAAAGGCTGGCCTGGTTTATTCTGAACTAGCAGCTTCAGCTGTGTCAGCGATCGACTCTGACAACAGGCGACGGATTCATCAAACGACATTTAAAAAAGTCAGAAACACAGATTGATAAAGTCTCACCGTATTCCGGAAAGATAACCCTTTAGTGATCCTGAGCTTTCACGGCCAAATACAGAAAAGAAGGTCCAAGGTTTTATAAACCAACGTCGTTGCCAATTGTTATCATGTTGTATGGGATGCCAAAAGGTCTGCGACTTAAACTTTAAATTCCACTCCAGAAATAAATTGTAAGTTACCAACAAGAGGACCGACGGCTTTAGGTCCTCTCCGATGAACCTGGTAGATAGTAGGCCCAATGTGTTTTTGTGTGGATGCACTGATATAGAGTTAATTTTTTCAGTTAAATCACGAAAAATGTAAATTTGGATAAACTCAACCAATGATTATGAATATACAATATTCAGTATAGCATCAATTCTTCAAAGTTCATAAAAGATTTTGTTAAATGCCATGCACACAATGTGATTCAAATCATATAACCTGGGCAAATTAAGGCATGGGCAAATCAATATAAAAATGGAAATTAAGGGGATAAAAATAGCAATTGATAAACAGAGTGAGGGCCGGACTTTGTCGTGCGAAAAAGTACACCTTACCAAAGATTTGGGGAACATGAATGCGGTCCCCCCCCCCCCCCCGACCCTGGAGTCGGGGGGGGGGGGGCTTTACATGGTCCAAGATACTTAAGCATCATACTTTCCAGTTGGTTGTGATATGGGCTCAATATTTATTTGTGAACGAGGAAGAAAAAAAGATAAAGAGGAAAAAACAATCCTAATCAGGAAAGACTGAAAAAATCTTTTAGTGAGGAGCAACACTATATTAACAAAAAGTGCGAGCGAGCGTAAAGCGATCTAGCTTTGGGTGAAATTGATTATAGTAGTAGTGGTGGTGGTGGTATAGTAGTGGTAGAAGTAGTAATATAAGTAGTAGTACTACTACTAGTAATAGTAGTAGCCTCTTTTCCTTATCCCATAAAATGTGCTCCGAAATTAGATCAAGCAACCTTTTTCTTCAATTTCTCTGAAATTACTCTGATTTTAAAATTTATTTCTCATTAAATATCCTTTCAGTCTCTCCTGATTAGAATTGTTTTTCCTCTTTATAAGGTGTAAATTTTCGTACTGCGACCTCACTAATCTTAAATCTTTTTCTATCTCTTTTCACTCGCTCACAAATAAATATTCAGACCATCACACCCAACTGCAAAGTATGATGCTTAAGAAGTATCTTGGACAATGTAAAGAAATAAACAAACGATGAAATCATCCCTTGTAATATAATCACAATAGGGATATAATTGCCTACCAATGTCTAAAAATTGTATATTATCGCTTTAAGGTCTCCCTTTGTAGGTGCCCCTTTTTTTGGTGACACCCCTCCCCCCGACTTTGAAAGACGCCCTCGCCCCTGTTTGTTACATTACTCTTACACAAAAACCTTTTGCTACAGCAAGGCTGGTGATGTAAATAACATAATGAACAAAAGGAATACAACTATACAAGAACAGGTTTTAAACTTTCCGTGACCTGCTAATCATAGAGGGTCAGATGATTACATGTATTTATTTTTTGAATAATATTGAATAATAAATACACGTACAACAATGGTGCTCACAGCATTCAAGAAATTTCTTTCTACTGGTACCCATTTAAAACCCGAGTGGAGTGGAGTGCAGTCTATGACTTCTTTGAAGAGAAAATGGTGATATATTAAGGTAGTGACTCAATGCTGAATGTACAATAAAAGTTTATCTGAAAGTTTGAGTGAAAACAAACTGGGAAAAACGTTTCTGATCAATTCCTTAATTCTCCTAACTATATTATTACAATCTAATTACCGGTACATTTTAGGTGAATGTAAATCGTCACAAAGGAATGAATGGCTCTATATGAATACATTTGTACCCTACTCTTTATAATGATTAAATATCCATGCAGTAAAATGTAATAAAGCAGTAATTAAGGAACAATCAAAAGGCCCTTTTATGTACTTCATGTACAAAGTGGGCACATTATGTGAAGGAATTCCTGAATGCAAATACGATGATACTATTAAATCTTTTGAAAATTAGCAATTTACTGTATGTACTCTGAAACAGTTTCCCTTTTGAGAACATGAAGATATCTTTCCCGTAGAAACTTGTCTTGGATGTTCTCATCTTCCAAATATTACACAAGATTCTACACACCTTAACATCAGACGTTTAAGAAATAAAGTTACAGATGTAAAACAATTTCTTACTTCAAACCCTTTCAACATTTTAAGACTATCCGTAACATGGTGAAATGAGGATTTTTCAAACCATATGATTATCTATCGATGTTTACAAAATTGAAAGAAAGGACAGTGATGCCACTGGTGGTATTACTTTAGAACAGATCTTGAAACAAAATAACTTGAACTCATGTGGCTAGAAATCAAAAGAACAAGAAGTAGTTCGATTTTTCAGTGTTGGTATTTTATACAGGAAACTTTCCTGCCCAGGTACATTTTTACCATTCTTGAAGGGAATATTAAGAAAGTAATGTCATTGTCAAATGATATCGTTTGCTGGGTGATTTCAACTGTAATATGAGAAAAGATAATACATTGTCTAAAGATAGTTGTCGTATTTATCAGCTTAATTAGCTAATCAATGAACCTACACAAGTTACACCTCATAGTAGTACACTCATTGATTTAATACTAACCTCGAATTCTATTGCTACTTGAAGTCCGGTGTAATGTCCATTGGTTTTAGTGACCACTGTTTAATATTTCTAGTCGTAAGAGGCAAATATCCAATGCTTCTTTCGAAAATATGTAAATTTAGATATTTTTCGAAACTTTAACGAAAGCAAATTTCAAGAGGACTTGAGAAATAAAAAAATTGGGCTGACTTTAATGAAGAGAATGTTGATAAAATGTGGTCTCATATCAAATCTGTGTTTACAATATTATGTGATAAACATGCACCTTTAATTTCTGTCAGAAGAAAATGGGGTGCCTTGGATTACAGATGAATATATTATTTTTGCACGTGACCGTGATTACTATATAAGAAAAGGTATAAAAAGATGAAGTGTGATTGTTGCTGGGAAAAGTTCAAGTATAAAAGAAACAAAGCAAATAACCTTAACAAAAACCTATGAAAGAGTAATACCAAAACGAGTTCTCAGAATGCGGAAATGATTTGAACAAACATTGGGAGGTTTTGAAAAGACTCTTGCCTTCAAAGCAAAAGGAGGTTAACAACACAATCTTAATTGACGATGAAATAATAACTGACAAAGTAAAGGTGGCAAATTTATTGAATGTTGATAAAATGTGGTCTCATATCAAATCTGTGTTTACAATATTATGTGATAAACATGCACCTTTAATTTCTGTCAGAAGAAAATGGGGTGCCTTGGATTACAGATGAATATATTATTTTTGCACGTGACCGTGATTACTATATAAGAAAAGGTATAAAAAGATGAAGTGTGATTGTTGCTGGGAAAAGTTCAAGTATAAAAGAAACAAAGCAAATAACCTTAACAAAAACCTATGAAAGAGTAATACCAAAACGAGTTCTCAGAATGCGGAAATGATTTGAACAAACATTGGGAGGTTTTGAAAAGACTCTTGCCTTCAAAGCAAAAGGAGGTTAACAACAAAATCTTAATTGACGATGAAATAATAACTGACAAAGTAAAGGTGGCAAATTTATTGAAGGAAAATTTAATAATGTGAGTTCAAATCTACAAACTGGTACATGTCCTAGCATTGTAGATTGTTATTTCAATTCTTTACAAACGTTTTTTAAACCGATTGTTCTTTCAAATATCAAGAAATCAAATCAGAATATTCAGTTAAAAATGAACTACGCAATATTGATTGTAAAAAGGCTATAGGAAGGGAAGGTCTACATCCAAAGTTACTCAAATTATCTGCATATACCATTGCAGTACCACTCACCATATTATTTAATCAATCGTTAAAAAATTCATGATTTCCATTTGATTTTAAGGTTGCAAAAATCACTCAGGTACACAAGGGAGGTACGTTTAGTGTTGATAATTTCAGGACCATTTCAATACTGGCCTCCTTGTCAAAAATTCTAAAGAAAGCTGTACATACCGTAAACAATTGTATTCATTATCGAAACGTCAGTCTGGACTTAGACCACTTCATTCCACAACCACATGTCTCACATAAATTACTGATTACCTTCTTGATAATATGAATTCGGGTCAAATTACTGGCACAATATTTTTACAATCTTTAAAAAGCGTTTGACGTTATTCTACATAAAATAATACTTGATAAACTAATCTTCTATGGCATAAGTAACTATGTGTGTAAATGGTTTAAATCTTACTTAATTGGTAGACAATAGACAATATAGATAATCATTGTAGTGAGTATCTAACTGTTAAATCCGGGGTACCCTAAGGGTCAATTCTGGGCCCCTTGATTTTTGTTTGTTTTTTGTATATTAATATTAATAATTTAAAATAATTTCAAGATAACACTCTGTGTTGACGATACTGTCTTTTTAAAATAATTCTAATAATGTTTCTGAAGTTTTTTTTTACAGAATGACCTTGATTTAGTATGTAAATGGTTTGGTATACATAAGATGTACATGTATATACACCCTCAGAAAGCCAAGGTGATGTCCATTGGATCAAAAAGAAAGTTGGAGAACAATCGTCTCTCAATTAAATTAAATGGTGTGTCGAAACAATAAAATACATATTAGTTTTACTTGACTCACAACTGAAGTGGTCTGAACGTATAAAATATATTAGTACTAAAATATCTTGTTCTATTGGATGTTTTTGTCATATAAAACACCTACGGTACCGTAATACCTAATAAAACTCTTGTAAACCTCTTTTTTGCATTAATTTGACCACATGTCAACTATTGTTGTACTGCATGCTTGGGGAAACTGCTCAAAGGCAAATTTATCGAAGCTACAAAAGTTACAAAATAGATTTGCAAGACTAATTTTAAATAAGGATTACAACACACCACAGTGTAAGCTTCGTAAAACTTTAAATTGGCAATCGGTCGAACAACAATTAAAATATCGCTGTTTTTTAGTTTTTTAAATTATAAATGTCATGGCCACAACTTATTTAAAATCATTTATCAATTATCACGCCTTCAACTACTGTACCTGCTATTCATTGAATTCTCTTCATGACATCACACACCCCAAAACCAAATTTAAAAACAGATCATTCTTGAAAAAGCAAGCACCCTGTTTAACAAACTTTCTTTCTCAATTCAATCAACCAAATCAATTGAAACATTTAGGCGATGGTGCCAATTGGCCAAGCATTCATTATAGTAGAATCTCTGTTCTTGTATCATTTTACCGGTATACCTAATTGTTATTCTTATGTTATGTTTGTACTCTATATTATGTCAAATATGTTGATGTTTTGTTTTTATGAATGTTATATTTTCATGTGTTCCTAGTATTTGTGTATATCACATGCTTGTAATGTCATCCTAGAGGGCGTACTTGGAAAGCAGTTTTTTTTTAAAACTGTATGTACACATGTATCTACCCTCTATTAGTGACTTGGTAAATTTGTTGAAGGTTGATGAAAAAAATTGCTGAATTTTTGTATAAAATGTTACTTACAATATTCTACTGTACTAACCCTCTGACATGCAAAACATCCTGACAAAATTCTCAAACCACGAAGATATCTATGGTTTTCTTTAAAGGCGTTGATGTACGGCACCCTCTAACAGTGATTAACAGTAAATTCTCCCAACCATTTTTGAATTTTCCCAACCGTTTTTCCATGAAAAAAAAAGACATAAAACAGGCTATAAAAAATCTGTCAACACTTAAATGTCTGGAATGGAATGTAGAGCCATTTTATTGCTTTGTGAGATTTCCATTTACCTAAAATGTAATTAAATTGTAATAATACAGTTAGGAGAATTAAGGAATCGATCAGATCAGTTTTTCCCAATTTATACCATGAATAATGGTCCGTTTTCACTCAAATTTTCAGATTATCTCTAATTGAACATCTAGCATTGAAGTCACTACCTTAGCACCACTATCTCTCATCTGAACAATGTTACCAAGTCCCTTTTAAAATAAACCCTGAATAAATAATAAATAAATAAATAATAAATAATGAACTAAATACGATATATATGAGACTTCTTTTTTCAAAGAAACAATTTGCTTCAACAGAATACAGTTGTACTAATATTAATTTTATACAGAGAGGATTTTCATGAAATTTTAGAATAGACTTCCAAGTGAATTGTTGGCTACAAACTGAACAAAGATATGACTTTTCTCATGTATGGGTTTTCAAATGCATATCTAGGTAATCCTTCCTTGAGAAACTTTCGTTACAATCAGAACACTGGAAGGGCTTTTCTCCATTATGGGTCCTCATGTGTCTTTTTAGACTTGCCTTGGCTGAGAATATGCTGTTACAAACAGAGCACTCATAATTAGTGGTTCCTCCTCTGTGTTGTGTCTTATCACAAAATTTCAGGTGGTGTGTTAGACTTTTCTTCCAAAAAAACTGTTTGCTACAAATAGAACAATGGAAAGGCTTTATCTCCGAATGGCTTTTCATATGATCTGACAGTTGACTTTCAAGCAAGAACTTCTTATTACAATAAGAACACTGGAATAGCTTTTCTCCTGTATGGGATTTCATATGCATATCTAGGTAACCCTTTCTTGAGAACCATTTGCTACAATCAGAACACTGGAAAGGCTTTTCTCCAATATGGGTCCGCATGTGTCTTCTTAGCTCATTCTTGCATGAGAGTATTCTGTTACAAATAGAACACTGAGATGACTTTTCCTTCGTATGGGTTTTCATATGGCTGGTGAGAGAAGACTTGCTTAGACACACTTTTCCACACTCGGAGCATGGACTTGGATTATCTACATCATGAACTTTGATGTTATGGCGTGAAAGGCTACTCTTCCTTACAAACTGTTTACTACAGACAGAACAATGATATGCCTTTTCTCCTAGATGGAATTTCATATGAAATAACAGATATTTTTGTAGCAAGAACTTCTTATTACACTGAGAACACTGGAATGGCTTCCCTTACCGAAAATGCAGGCTTATTTAGCCTGCTTTGAACCTGCGTCTGGCCTGCATTCTTAAATACATGCTAATTATTCTTTTGCATGTTAAATTTTAGCCTGTATTTTGCAAAATCAGTCTTACATGTTTTAGCAGGTTAAATTTTAGCCTGTTATTTTGCAAAACACAGTCTTACAGTTTAAGCAGGCTAAAGCTCAGCCTGCAGTTTAAAATTAGCATGTGTTCTGCAAAATACAGTTTTAGCAGGTTAAATCTTTAGCATGCCAGATGAGATGCATGTAAATTTCTATCATAATTTGTTAAACCTGCAATCTGAAGAAATGTCCTCTGAGCAGGTTTAGAACACAAAGTTAACCTGTTATTGCTTTTTACATGTATAGCCTGCAGGTTATTTTTCACATGCACGTTTAATGTTATATATCAGGGGTGATTCGAGAGTTTAAACAAAAATAGGTCCATAGAAAGCCGAGCAAGTTTCGAACGCTTGGGGAGGCATCCCAAGACAAAAATCCAATTGAAACCAATTGAACACCAATTTCATTTTCATTTTTTCAATTGGTTTTAATTGGTCTCAATGGGACTTTAATAGGACTTCAGTTGGTTTCAATTGGTCCAGATTGGCCCTATTGGATCAATTGGCCTAGGCCCCATAAGACTTTAATGGGAACTCAATTGGTTTCAATTGGACCAATTTGCCCTATTTTGGACTTCAATTGGTCCAATTCAGTTTTAATTTCAGTTTATTTTCATATTTCACATGTTTATTTCATTACATTTGGCATGTTACATTTTTTTGTACCGGTAATCCTTTTTTTGAGGGGATGCATTTATACAAACGAACAGAATAATACATAAGACTAAGTTAAATAAAGGAAGAAATATGATGGAGCCTAAAGAGAGAGCAATGCTTTTAGGTCATAGTTATAACATTGATATAGTCTTGTGTTTATTAAATATCGTAATTGGATTAAATTGCAACTTATATGAAGAAAAGATATAATTGAAACCAATTGAAAACCTTACAGTCTATGGGGCTGATTGGTCCAATTGAAGTCCCATTTAAGTCTTAATGGGGCCAATTGGTCCAATTGAAACCATTTGAAATATCTAATGGGGCCAATTGGTCCAATTGAAACCAATTGAAATCCCGATTAGAGTCAAATGGGGCCAATTGGTCCAATTGAAACCAATAAGACCAATAGATCTACCAATAGGAATAATAGGACCAATATAAACCAATAAGACTAATTGAACCCAATGGGACCAATAGAAACCAATAGAAACCTTCATTTATGTTAGCCTGCCTTTTCGATTAGCATGCTAAAATTAACCTGCAATACGTATCTCATGAATATTCATTATTACTTTACACGTACACAGAAAAATACATTTATCATGATTAATTGTTAAGCAACTTATGACAATTAATGCATATATTAATTTTGTGATTGTATTTTTCTTTGGCAATTATTGACCAATAGATTATTTGTCTGATCACTGCACTTACATTCACGTTTTAGCAATAGATATATTGATTATACGATTATACTAACCAATTAGAAATAGCATGTATGTTTTCTATATATACGTGTATGAGCCTGTACTTTTACAAAGTCAATCTTGTATTAACTTCAAATGATCTTTGTGATGGAGTTAGTCTAATGCAATTGAGATTAGAATATTCCTATTGGTGGACACTTGCAAATATTGATTATGATGTATCAATTTATCCCTCGTTCCTCTACCCGAGTCGATATACCAATAGAAGTCTTGTACTGATAATGATGGCAATCAAATATCTTCATTTTTGTTAGCCTGCATTTTAGATTAGCATGCTAAAATTAACCTGCATAACTTACATATTTCAGCGTTTTTGCAGGCTAACAAAGCAGGTTAATTTTGCATACTAAAAAAGCAGGGCAATTTTGCAGGCTAATTGAGCAGGTTAAAATGATTTTGCAGGCTAAAATAAACCTGCTTTTAAAGATGTACAGGCTAAATTAAGCCTGCCTAATTTGCATATTTCGGTGTTTTTGCAGGTCAGTGCTTGCTAAGGAATTAGCCTGCTTTTTAGCAGCTATGCAGGCTTGATGCAGGCTATAAGCAGGCCTGCCTTTTCGGTAAGGGTTTTCTCTTGTATGGGTTTCCATATGCATGTTTAGGAAATACTGAGTAGTGAACCTTTTGTTGCAATCAGAACAATGAAACAGCTTTTCTCCACAACGGGTTTTCATATGCCATTTTAAACTAGACTTCCAAGTGAATTGTCTGCTACAAATTGAACAGATATATTTCTTTTCTCCGGTATGGGTTCCCATATGCATGTCTAGCACCATCTTACTTGATAAACTTTTGTTACAAACAGAACACTGGAAGGGCTTTTCTCCATTATGGGTCCTCATGTGTCTTTTTAGACCTCCCTTGAATGAGAATATTTTGTTACAAACAGAGCACTCATGATGGGTATTTCCTCCTCTGTCTTGTGTCTTATCACAGAATTTCAGGTGGTATGTTAGACTTCTCTGCAAAGAAAACTGTTTGCTACAAGTAGAACACCGAAAAGGTCCTTTTCCTATATGGGTCGTCCGGTGTTGTGTTATCGCACTCTTGCATGAAAATATCATGTTACAAACAGAACACTGATACGACTGATAGCACTTTTCCTTCATATGGGTTTTCATATGGCTGTTGAGATAAGACTCGCTTGGACACATTTTTCCACACTCAGAGCATCGATATGGATTTTCTTTATCATGAACTTTGATGTGGTGTATTAGACTTCTCTTCCAAACAAATCTCTTACTACAGAAAGAACAATGGAAGGTAGTTACTCCTGTATGAGTTTGCATATGCCTGTTAAGGATATCCTTAGTAGAGAACCTTTTGTTACAATCAGAACAAGGAAACAACTTTTCTCCACAACGGGTTTTCATATGACATTTTAGACCAGTCTTCCAAGCGAATTGTCTGCCACAAACTGAACAAAGATAAGGCTTTTCTTTGCTATGGACCCTCATGTGTTTTGATAGATTTAACTTGAATGAGAATTTTCTGTTACAAACAGTGCACTTATAATGAATTTTTTCTCCCCTTTGTTGCATCATATCATGTAATTTCATGTGGTTTGTTAGACTTCTTTTTTCAAAATACTGTTTGCTACAAACAGAACATTGAAATGGCTTTATCGCTGAGTGGGTTTTCATATGACCTGACAGATGTATTCCCAGCAAGAACTTCTTATTACACTTAGAACACTGGAATGGCTTTTCTTCTGTGTGGATTTTCATATGCATTTCTAAGTAACCTTTTCTTGAGAACCTTCTGCCACAATCAGTACACTGAAATGGTTTTTCTCCTGTATGGGATTGTATATGTTTGCTGAGACCAGCCTTCCATGTGAACACTTTGTTGCAATCAGTACACTGGAATGGCTTTTCTTCTGTATGGGATCGCATATGTATATCTAGGTAACGCTTTCTTTTGAACCTTTTGTTACAATCTGTACACTGGAATGGCTTTTCTGCTGTATGGGATTGCATATGCATAGCTAAGTAACCCTTTCTTGAGAACCGTCTGTTACAATGAGAACACTGGAAAGGCTCTTCTTCAGTGTGTGATTTCATATGCGTATCTAGGTTTACCTTTCTTATGAACACTTTGTTACAATGAGAACACTGGAATGGCTTTTCTGCTGTGTGGGATCGCATGTGTATATCTAGGTAACGCTTTCTTGAGAACCGTTTGTTACAATGAGGACACTGGAACAGCTCTTCTTCAGTGTGTGATTTTATATGCGTATCTAGGTTTACCTTTCTTATGAACACTTTGTTACAATCAGAACACTGGAATGGCTTTTCTGCTGTATGGGATCGCATGTGTATGTCTAGGTAACGCTTTCTTGAGAACCGTTTGTTACAATGAGAACACTGGAAAGACTCTTCTTCAGTGTGTGATTTCATATGCGTATCTAGGTTTACCTTTCTTATGAACACTTTGTTACAATCAGAACACTGGAATGGCTTTTCTGCTGTATGGGATCGCATATGCATATCTAGGTAACCCTTTCTTGAGAACCATTTGCTACAATCAGAACACTGGAAAGGCTTTTCTCCACTATGGGTCAACATGTGTCTTTTTAGACATTGCTTGACAGAGAATATTCTGTTACAAACAGAGCACTCATAATTAGTGTTTCCTCCTCTGTGTTGTGTCTTATCACAGAATATCAGGTGGTATGTTAGACTTTTCTGCCCTAAAAACTGTTTGCTACAAATAGAACACTGGAACGGCTTTATTCCTGAATGGCTTTTCAAATGAGATAACAGATAACTTTTCAGCGAGAACTTCATATTACAATGAGAGCAGTGGAATGGGTTTTCTCCTGTATGGGATTTCATATGCCTATAGAGGGAAGACTTGCACATGAACCTTTTGTTACAATGAGAACACTGATGCCGCTTTTCTCTTCTGTTAGATACCATGTCTATTGTGCTGTCAGTCTTTGCAACTCTTTCATCACCATCAGAACACTGCTTTTCTGAAGGACTTTCTCTTTGTTTGTTCATCTCTCCATGCTCAGGCCTATAGGACCGTGAAGCACCCACTCTGTCCACTGCTGTTAAGGGTTTTTGCGGATCACTTTCTTGAACTGGAACATCATTTGAACCAGATTTAGTAATCATGCTCCTGAAGTCTCTTTGAGATGAATCACAATTGGTCATTGCTTCAGCATTTGGCAGAACAGTTGAGCTGCCTTTTCTTGAGACCTCACCCTGTGTTTCTGGCTTCATACATCTCCTTTCGTCCAATTCTTCACCATGTCCTGACAGCTGCTGATTTGATCTTGTGGGGTTTCCAGCTGAGAAAAAAGAGTAATAGCATAAAATATGCTTAGGAAAATAGGAAGGAGTCCAGATGTACTTGTATGCTTCAAGATACATGTACCGTTTATCTTGATGACTGAAAAAATTAAATCTTCATAAGACATGCAGGAACACATACATTCATGCATTGTGTATTCTAAAGGAGTTTTAAGAGCTGGAGTCCCAACTGGCAACAAATTATTCCAAGCAGCTGCCGTTTTCTAAGGTTGCACAATAGAATCTACAGGTGTGCTGTTATCTTTGATGTCCAAGGTTCGAAGCCGCCAATATAATTGGAAAGCTTGAGTAGTGATTTTGTTCACAAAGAAATATCGTTAATATTTCACTTTTTATTTGAACTAACAAGGGGAAATCAAACATATGATAAAATATGAATACAAAAACCTAATTGTGTCAAGAAATTTGCTTACATTGTATAATAGCAGTTTTTATTTGTGAAAAAAAGTAAAATTTTACAATCCTAAAACTTGCAAATTGACACTTTTCTGATTACTTCCGGCTCACGAAAATAAAGTGTTTTTGTTAATGTACAGTTCTTTATGATGCTATATGTCAGTTTAGTGCCCACACATGCCCAGTGGAGTAATTTTGATTAGCTTCCTGTAAGCATTGTGTATTGCTCGTATTATCAGACGAGTGGTATTACAAAAGCATATTTCCCTTTAAAAGTGGCCCGTTAGTTTGCAGCTAGGCAGGAAACTTGTGTCTACGTATCTGCAAGGAAGATCTAGTTAAGCACATGCCCGACATATTTTCTCCTGGCGGCATCTAAGATGGTACAAGGGAATGAGCTAGATATGACTCCACCTCTTAAAACTCCTTGGTATTCCCAAAGTGTTCCCAATACTAAATGTAATACATGAACTTGGGTATGCATAAAAGATACTGGGTGTTGTGGTACTATCTACTAAGCCCATGGTGTAAGGATGTATGCAACAATGTTGCAATGAATCTGAATAAAGTACTTGCAGAGTGGCCACTAATGCATGAAGTGTCTGTAATGAACTTTTAAATCCATCCATCTGGGGGGCGTTTCACAAAACTTGTCATCAGTGACAGATGACAGTTTTTGTTATAAGCTACTGAAATCCTTGCTCCTGATTGGTTATCGGCAGATTTGTCATTGATTTTTGTTATTTTTCATTGAAAAAAGGCTTTGTGAAACGGGTCCCTGATCATTCAACATGGTGGCAGCGGTGGGATACAAATTCACACCATCAAAATGACTGGTGGCCACTAGGTAATCCTGTGCCAATCTCAATCTCATAACATCCATTATCAGTGGTGTCCATATGGTACCACACAATGGCATAGCGGGGGCTCAGTCATTGGGGGGGGGGGGGCCCCAGCCTTTTGCCTCTTAGATCACTGTTTTTAACCTCTTCTTTAGTCAAGGCACCCTTTTAGGAGTTCAACACATTTTTGTGTCACCACAATACAAAATTCATATAAGAGGATTTTTTTTCCATCTCTTGTATACATAAACATGTATGGGCAGAATTTTGGGTGAGGGCTGTGGGTTCCTCTAGCCCGACGATTTACTATCTGGATCTGAAATATTGCAAATGAGCAAAAAATATTATTTAGCCATTAATATACACTAGATAAAAAATGAAATTATATATTAGGTCATCACGTAGCCACCTGATTTATCAATCGTGTGAGAAGTAAAAATAAAAAGGCACTTTGTAGTGGTATAAAAAGACAATAAATAAGGTGTCGACTTCCTGACATCTCTGTAGGTTGTGGATAAGGATACAACTTTCAGGAAGCTGGTTTTGTGAAACGATGCCTTGCTTTCCATCATATATTTGTTGATGTTGGATTGCCCTTGAAAATGGCATAACCGTCGTCCAAACTCTTGACTTGAGATGTAATCTTTAAGGAGAGTTAAAGCCCCCTCTAAAGTGTTCGGAACCCCAAAAATTTGATGGCAAAATTTTACTTAAATTTGATCATGTGAAAGAAGATGTAATTTTAAATGCATTTCTTCAAAGACTTTCAAGACAAATGTGTTAGAAGTCAAATATATATGTAAGAATACAAAATTTAGGTTTTCTGCATACAAGAGAAAACCCAAATTACCGGTATATATTTTTTTAATCAATATTTGTCGTCAAACACATTTTTTTTTTTTGGGGGGGGGGGGTGGGGAATGTTTGCAGAAGTGTGTCCTAAATGACATCCCTGGACCCTTTCACATTATGATACAATTTAAGTGAAATTTTACCATCAAATTTTTGGCAAATTTGGGGTTGAGTTCGGGGAAGAGGTGAACAAATGAACAATTATTTGTTATTATGCAAGTGTGGAAGAATATCAGATAAAAATTGTACCCCGAAAAACATGGGTCTTCAAATGCCTTAATATTCTAAATATGGCATGTGACAGCATAAACATCGGGACAGATTTTTATGGCACATGTTCGTGTAGTCCCATATACATCTTTCTGTGTACAGTGCATGTTACTTTACCAAGACTGGGCCAAATTTCTTATAATTTTGATGACTCCAGAACCTTGCAGTGCACACCAATACTTATATGCTAGATGATAAACCTTTTCTGATCAATTCCACACCGTTTCTTTCACAATGCGATCGCATGACCAGGGCCCCGTCTTACAAAGACTTATGATTGATCCAAATCAATCGCAAGTCCTCCAATCAATCGCAAGTTTGCAGTCTCCTAACTCTTAAGTACATAGTTGCGATTGATATCAACTCTTTGTAAGACAGGGCCCAGAACTCAACTTTATCTTTAAAGCCCCACTGTCCTACTTACAGCTACTTGCGCCCTCTATATAGCAAACAATGGCTTATCAGTGACCATTGGTCCCACATGATCCTCTTTCTGTTAATTGAGAGCTGATTTGATGAGATAACCACCTGTCAGTTACCTTGCAGGGTGGTCTAATCCCTCCTGTAAACTAGTAAAGATGGGCTTTAAGAGGGGCTTTACCATGTATTCTTGATGGGTCTCTGGGCAGCTCACCTTCCTCATCTTCTGTATCCTCTATCTTCAAGAAGAAGACCTGGAATCCTGTATCTACATCGGGCAGGGGCTCTTCAAGAACCTTGATTTCACTCATCTTGGTTTCCCGTCTCCAACCCCTCTTTATCCTGAATGAAATACACACATCACAAAACAACAAGCATTAAAAGCCTGCTGGATAAGATAGGGGCACGTTTAATGATGAGGAAAAGGAGACACTTATTAGAAAATAAAAGGAGCACGTATCAATTTCAAAGTAAAAAGGCTCATTCTCAGAGGTGAAAATGGGGCACTTCTTACACCTAAAAAAAAGAGGCACTCAAGGGGTGAAAAGGCACTGATGAGAATGGGGAAGTGGCTCTTATTAGAAAGAAAAAGAGGCACATGTTAAAATAAACGGGGCACTTGTCAGAGATGAAAAGGGGTAATTACGAGAAGGGGAAGGGGCACTTATAAAAAGGAAAAAGAGCATTCATAAGGAAGGAAAAGGGGGATGTGTCTAAATAAAAGGGGCATTTATCACAGATGAAAAGAGCCCTTATCAGGGGGGGAAGGGGCACTTGTCAAAGTAAAACAAGTATCTCTCAGAATTGAATAGGATCATTTACAAGAGGTGAAAAGGGGCACTTATGAGAATAAAAAGGCACATTTATGAGAAGGGGAAGGGGCTTTTTTTTAAATGGGGGCACTTATCATAAGGAGAAAGGGCACTTTAATATTGGAAAGGAAAGGGGGCACAATCTTGTGAAAATATAAGATGCGCTTATCCGAGTTAAAAAAATATTAAAAGGGGAAGGGGCACTTCTACAAATGAAAAGGGGCACTTGTCAACGGAAAAGGGGCACCTCTCAGATGTGAATAGGGCAATTGTCAGAGGTGAAGGTGAGGTCAAAAGTGAAAAGGGGCGCTTCTTGTACCTGAAAAGGGGCACTTACTACTACAGATTAAAAAGGGCACTTTTAAGAATAAAAAATGGACACTTATTGCAAACGGAAATGGGAACTTATCGAAGCAAAAGGGGTACGTGTCAAAATAAAAAGGGGACTTAATACTATCAGAGTTGGAAAGGGGAAGGGGCACTTTTACAAATTAATAAGGGCACTTGTCAAAGTAAAAAGGGCATTTTCCCTATGTAAAAAGGGGCACTTCTTACAAAGTTAAAGGTGCTCTTTAATCCTAGAATCTATGTCAACACAGAGAACTTTGCCTTTGTGCATAAGCGCTGTAGAGGTCTACAGTAAGTTTAGGCTGAGCCGAGGCTGAGATCGGATGAACGATCTGCGCATGCGCTAATATCGTAATAATAATATACACTCCAGCAAAGCAAAGAGAGTCAATGCTAATGCGTATTGACCTCTAGCACTGCATGCTTGCTGTGAGGCAGGTATTATTAGACCTATACACAAATACACACACCACACAATATTGCATAGACTGTACACAATCATGTCAATGCAGCTGTAATAGTAAGCAAAGTTTGACACTAGAATTACAAATACAATTTGAATTTTAAAATTATTCTTTTTAACATCAGTAAGTTTTAAAAAAAATGTATTTTACTGCTACTTAGGTGTCATCAATTGTCGCTAAAGTACCGATTTTGAGTGAAATCAGTTGAGATTTGTACAGTGGTGTTTGAAATGTTGAGAATCAAAAGCACAGCTTACTTTACTTTAGCCTTAAGGGCTCTCTCGAAATGTTTTTTTAATGATATTGTTCCGTATAATGCGCTGAATAACACTCATACAGCGCATTATACGGAAGCAGCACAATTTACCCACAATTACGGAAGTGCCAGTCAGAGGCAAGCCTTTTATTAAGTCAAAGCAGACCGGGAGCCAAATATCTGAAAAAGCGGCTCCCGGTCCTTAAATTTTTTAGAGGACCGGGAGCCGTTTTCCAGGACCAGGAGCCGTTTCCAAAATTGATGAAAATATGTATTCCTTTAAATTATTTGTTAACCGTTACCTTTTATTTATACATAGATCTACGGTAGTTTAATTTCTAGTTTAAATGTTGAGCACTCTAATATTAAATCACTCATACCTTGGATAAATCTGTCATTTGTAGTTGTTGTTGTTGTTCATGTTTAATACTATTTTCATGCTGTTAAATGCAAAAATTGAAAAATGTTAGGAAGGGGGGAATTAAATTATTTTTACAATTTTTTTCATGCAGAGCTGCCAACCTGTCACTTTCAAAAATCAAAAAGCATATTTTAGGTGAAAAAACAGATTTTGCCTGTTTTACGTTTTTGTTATTTTCACTATAAAATGCTATTGCATTTATGTTTCTTTGAATAAAAACGCATTCAATCATTGAGAGCGGCCGACCTGTCACTTAAAAAAAAATAACAAAAATAATAATTAAAAAAAATAATTAAAAAATTAGAAAATTAAAAAAAATATATTTGTTAAATATATTTACCTATTTTATCAGAAAAATCCATTATTTAAAACATCACAGAATTTTAGTCAATGAGTACGAAGGTCGCTGAATTGCGGCGCAACACACGATGATGTTCTATGCCCAAGGTGCGGTACCCATTGGTGCTTAATTGCGGTCGAATCAAGGCAAGTCTGGAGTTGCAATAAACTTTGTACATAAAGTCAATGCATCAGCAGGTCCGGTGTTCGTTTTTCATTTGACTTTTTGAAGATACCATCACATTCGAAGGGCATGCGATAGGCGAAAAAACTGGTAACAAAATCGCTGATTTCTTGATTTTTAGCGCTTTTTTGGTGAAGTTGTTTCTTAAAACTGGGCTAAACCCCCGTGAGCTTTGGAAATATGGCTCCGATTCCGCATTTTTGACAGCAAAATTTGGCTTTTGGGATGGATTTTTGGAAGTTACATCGGGACTTTCTTGTACTGACACTGTGTGTGTAGTGCAGTGCACTGATTATGTCATTTGTGTGTGTATGCATGGCCTGGGGAAATGCTCTCGTCTTTGAGTGGTGTACATCCCCTGTATTGTGTGCAATGTACATGAGTGCGCGCTACAGGAATCGCCAAAACAAAGCAATAGCGAAACTATGCATATGCTCGTTCTCACAACTCTCGATCTCAGCTAGCGGTCTGCACGCCGCTGCTAGCCCCCATAGCGGTGGCGCTAGGAGGAGTAGGATTGAACGGCCGCTCGTATTCGTGCTGCCGCAATTGTTTCTGGGCGATTTTAATTAGGATTCTCATTATAAAATGATTTGTTATGGTTCATTCAGTCCACATTTTACTCGTATCAAGTAAGTTTTTGTCACATTTGTGAACATTAAGTGCTAGACATGTGGAAGTTTATGAAACAGAGAATGTTAATTCTCCCAGACCGGGCGCCAGAAATAAAAAATGACCGGCGCCCGGTACTCATTTTCCCCGTCTTACCGGGCGCCAAAAGTCAGGGACCGGGGGGTAAAAATCGCCCGGCGCCCGGTTAATAAAAGGCTTGGTCAGAGGTCATCACCATTGTGTAGAGATCGTAAATTCACACGGTACACGTGAAAAGGAAGCTAAGCTGATCGGTCTGGTAAGAAAATTGCTTTTAATTTTTTATTTTTACCTCTGATTATGATATTCTGGGATTAATTACGATCACAAGTCCCACACAATTTATCAAAGCCACTGTCCAATATTGGTCGGGCCGGGTGCGGGAAAGTGTGATTTTGGACACATTTTTGATGTTGTTTACCTACCTCTCCATGGGGCCCTATGGGAGCAAGTTAAGGCTCTCTCGAACAATATCATTAAAAAAACATTTCGAGAGAGCCCTTAAGGCTACTTTACTTAGCGCCAGGATAGTGATGCTCCTCTGTGTGATAATAATTAATATAGAGCCTAGGGCTAGGCCTAGACTTCTAGATCTAAGCTAAAGACTAAGTTTTCTGTGGTCAAATTCAAAAGGGGTACTTTTGGGGTACTTGAAAAAGAGGGGGGCACTGTGCGGCTTGACTGTGCCCCCTCGACCCCCACCCCCCCCCCCCCCCCCCCGGGAGGCGTTATTTTTTTATGCGGCACAGATTGGGGCTTTTTTTTTTAAAGGGGTCTTGATTTACAGACTAATGCTGGTCGTGTGCGTACTAGACAGTATAAGTAGTAGAGGTCTGTTTTCAATAGTGTTACATGTAATCCACTACCGCATGGAAAATCATTACATCAACAATTAAAATCAAATTGGAAATCTGAAGAGGAGGCAGCACGTCAATAAGGAGAACATCACAATAATTAGTCAATAAAACTTAACTAACTTAAACGCAGAGGAATGTTATCTAAACACATAGTTCGCGATGGATAAACAAACTTCTTCGCAGCGCTAATGCGCTAGCGAACATGACTAGTCTCACGTACGTGCAGACACTACTTCCCATAGGTTTAACACGCGCCATGCCCCAATCTGTGCCGCATAAAAAAATAACGCCCCCGGGAGCGCCGCCTCTGGCTACGCTAAGTTAAACCTCCTTTGTGAATTCGGGCCTAGCTAGTACGAGTACGAGTATGATACCGTGCTACTGCTACAGACAGACGGTACCGGTACCGGTACAGCTCCTGCAGAGCTAGAGCTCAGAGCTGAGCTGAGTTCTCGGTGGGCAGGCCCGCGCGTTGCACTTGCAGCTTTCGGTCCACTTCAGTGTCAGCGCGCGCGCGATCGCGATCGATGTCGCTCACACTTAGATCTAGTCGATCTGACAACAACAATAACAGGCAACAGATTCATCAAACGACATTAAAAAAGTCCATGTACGGGACAGAAAGTGGTTATACTCTACCGTATTCCGAAGACAACCGCGACCGGGTACACCCAATTGAGTTACTTTAAAGTCACAGAGAAGTCAGCTCTCATGGGGAATTCGACACCGTTCGGGTGTTTACCCAATAACAGGTGTTGTCAATCACCAGGGTTAGCCTTGAGTTTTATGACCATTAGACCTTATGTAATGCTTTGCTTTTCCTTCGCCCGAAGAATCTTCGAACA
>JAVYIG010012276.1:0-54756 GCA_035222895.1 Strongylocentrotus droebachiensis | reverse complement strand
GGGACCTAAGGCTGGCCCCTGGATGCTAATCTGACCTTAATTTTAATGCCTAAAACCCCTGCGCTTCCGGGGACTCCGCCCCTTGGACCATACGCCAATTAGTGACCTGCCAGTGTCATGAATAAGGTATTAAAATATGCTCATCTGACCGTAATTAAATGCCCCTACCCCCTTAGCATCCGCCAATTCGTGCTACGCTCTACCTTATCTTAAATACTCTAGCCTCCCCCACTCACTTTCAACCCCATTTTTAATCACTTTCATTTCCCATTTAACTCCTTCATTAAACCTCGAAACGCCCCCAAATACTTGGAGCGGGGCCTGTATCACGAGTATATACTAGTAGTGAGTTGGTTGATGTACGAAGCCACGTACAAAAGTATAATCGATTACAACAGTTGTGGGGCCGATATCACGAGTATGCCTTCATAAAATAAAGGTTTTAAAGAAAATATTCACTTCTACTTTCAATAGGACTGGCCCATTTGCTTTAAAAAAATTGTAGAGTTATTATTATGTAATTTCTAGAAAAAATGTCAACCACATGATTTACAATGAGTCTAAATACATTGATTTGCCGAGTTGCTTCCTTTTATCAAATATACACGTAAAACAATGGGGGGACAAAATGTGCGGATAGCAAACCGCACGGATCGTCCCTCGGACGATCCGTGCGAGTCACGGACGATCCGTGCGAGCAGAAAACCCGCATATTATGTCCGACGGACAAACGAAACTGGTAGGACAAACGGCGCGGTCACACCGGCTGAGAGTTTGCAGCGATACCAACGCAGCTTCGGAGCTCCGCAGAGCGCCATTTTAGCGGGACTCGGAAAGGTTCGCTGTGGGAAGGCAGCGGCCTAGCTTTTTGCCCAAACAACGCGAGATCGGCTGCTGGCAAAATGAAAATAACTACGATCGAGAACATCGTCGGTTTCTTAACTTTTCAGTGAGATAATTCTGAATTCTAATTGAGACTAGACCTATATAATAAAATAAATCGACAAAGAAACCTCGGTAGAACTCTTATAACTATACAAAAGCTTGTTTATTTCTTCATTTGACATTTTGTTTTCGACCATTTTTTTGTGCGAGAGTCAATGCAAACTATGTATTACCAAACTTTCAACACGCAAGGAACGGGGAACACTCGCGGACCTCGTATCAAATTCGTTGCAAAAAAAAAATTAAAGGGTGATTTTGAAGCAGTGAAGAATATTGGCGCTGCAATGCGCAGAAATATACTTGAAAGAAACTTAAAAAATCATACCTGAATTTTCAGAAAATTGTATTTGTATTAGGTCTAGTGTACCTAGATGTAACTTGTTTATAACTCAGATTTTATGAAGATTTGTCGGGAAAAAATGTCAATATTTCCGTTTGGTGGTCATTTCTAGGCTAATATTTAAAAAGTTACTTCAGTAATGGTCCCGATGTTTCTCTTATCATACTCGCATGTTATTTCTACATAGATTAAACATAGGATGGTTAAGGGTAAGACCGGATAACATTATAAAAAAGATATATCCTTCCACCCTCCCATATCCAAGTTTTGGGCTGATTATTGCCGACCCACCGCAGCAAGGCTATTCAGATTTTCGTACGGGCGCAAAGCGCCCTCTAGTGCCCCATGAATGTGCCTAACATGGTTAGTTAAAAAATGAAGACCAGAGAATCCGAGATCAGAGAAATAGAATTCATGAAGAGGAAAGTGAACATAATTGGATAAACAACAAGAAATTAATGAAACGAGATACTAAACTACAACGAAGTAGATAATTTATGTCTGGAACTTGGAAGCTGGTATAAATCAGGATTTTGTCCAATTTCTTTTCTGAATTCATTCAATCTTCTTTTGTCAGCTGAATTTTGCGTTTATTGTTTTGTACTTTTGTTTTATAGTATTACCATGGCATTCTATTCTGATTTATTTTCTTTATTTCTCATTATTTTGTCAAACTAGCATACCACACATGTATGTAGTTGGGCAACAAAAAAACATGTTTAGCGTCCTGCCACGTTTTGAAAAAAATGAAGGAGGAGGCCCCTTTTCTTTCTTCAAAATGGCTGCTGAGTGCTCGGCACATTTTCCAAGACGGGGCCAAGCGGGGCCATTTATCAAGATGATCGCCAGCTTTTTATATATATTTTTTTTTAATCTCTGAAAAAGATCATTTTAGCAGTAGGCCTACCGGGTATGTTTTTTCATTTCATTTTTTTTTTTTTAAAGCAGGCAGCCTCGAAAAAGGAAGCAGGTGGGGACACTAAAACATGATTTTTTAAAATAAATTTCCCTTAAAGAGAAGGGTGAGTTATGGGAAGAGGTGAAAAATAATTTGCGACCATTTATTATGCAAGTGTGGAAGAACATCAGATAAAACATGTTCCCTGAAAAGCATGGCTCTTCAAATGCCTTCATATTCTAAATATGGCATGTAACATCATGAAAATCGGGATGGATTTTTACGCCACATGTAGTCCCATATACATCTTTCTATGTGCAGTGCTTGTAACTTTACCAAGACTGGGCCAAATTTCTTATCATTTTGATGATTCCAGAACCTTGCAGTACACACCAATACTTATACGCTAGATGATCAACCTTTTCTGATCGATTCCACACCATTTCTTTCACAATGCAATCGCATGACCAGAACTCAACTTTATCTTAAAGACAATATGTCCCTTTTGCAGCCGACATCAAATTCCGTAGAACTTTGCACTTTTATTGCAGGAAATGTGAATATGTCATGTACATGAACAGTGTATCGTATGTCCCATCTATGAAATTTGAACATTAGCAGTGTCCTAGTCAAATTGTGCAAGGAAAGCTGTTTACTTTCTAGACCTCACTGTCATGTCAGACACTATTGAGTGACTGACTGACATCATTTTTTCTTTTGTAATACTAATAACATATAAAATGAGCTGTAACAGGTACATGAGCATTTGTCTACATGTACGTCAATAACCCACTACTTGTAATGTCGAAAATTAAACTGATTGAATGATTTGAATCTTTGTGCAGCACAAAACGTACGTACGACCATTCGGAAAAAGGGTCTGAAATCAGACGTTTACTTAGCATTCCGGATCAAAGGATAATGCAAAAGTTTCACTAAATGGGTTATAAGATGAATTGTGACACTTCTGTAAAATTCATTATACATGTATGCAAGTTGCAAAATCTTTAATAAGTCTAGAAAACTTAAATTGTATTTTGCAATGCAATCAATAATCCACTAAAAAATATAAAAAATAAGTAAAAACAAAAAAAAGTGCCTGGATGATAGTAAAAAATATTGACCTGGGGTGACCTTGATATAAAGTATTAAGTCCGTAATATGAAGAGTCTGCTACAGAGCTGTTATGCATTGGTCCAAAATGTGTTCTGTTGGGTCAAAACGGGTGTGGAGAGATCATAGTTAATTATTGATATTTTAAGTGTTATTGTCATTTACATGTAGCACAAGTTTTTTTCTTCTTCAATCATTGAGTTAAAGATTATGAAATATGTAATCTTGTGACGCTGACGGGCACTGATTTATGCTTGCATAACTTCATAATTCGTATAAACACTTTGAGCTGTTGTAATCGGAGTTTGATAATAATCGTTCAAAGTACGCACCCGCTTATCTATTTTCATGGAAGTGGCTACATAAGGGCCAGTTATGGAGTGTCACCTCCACTGTGCATGGTCAAACATGCGAGGAGGAACTGGTTGCATAAGTTTTGCCCAGTTCAGATAATGGTTAACAATAGATTGCAATTGCATGCATGAATGGGGTTGAGCTACATGTAGCTTAGTATTCAGGCTGGATAAGTTTTCCCTATCTGAGCAAAAGCAAGTTCTATGAGTGTTGGGTACATCATGACTACCGGGACTTATTTGATGCTTTTATTTGGTATGGAGAGGAAAGTGAGGTATTGGATAGTCTATCCTCTACCAAGAATCGTAAAGCAATATTTTCAGTTAAGAGTTTGACAAAATGAACTTCAATGGAGTTATCTTTGAAGCTAGACTGTTTTTGAAGGAGAGCGATATTTATCTTGCTGATATTTTATGTACATGTAAAGGGAGATGTTATTCCGTCACTAGCAAGAGCAGTTTTGTTGCATAATTCTGGAAAGACCTGTTTTTAAATGTCTTTTGTTTCGTCTAGGGAAGAAATCTGATCCTGGATTGTTTTGGAAATAATTTTACTCTGTCCCAAATGCGCCTTTGTGATACTCGAGACAGAATTATGTTGTTTCTCTCAAGATTGCACTGTTTGCAGCAAGGATGTTCATGTAGGATATAATCTTATTGTCTCATATACTCCTACATCACACGAGAGATTTTGTCGAGTGATCTTCCAAGGCAGGTAGACTTACATGTATGTAGTATGTAATATATTCTTGTACATGTATATGTACTTATAAATTGAACTGTTTTAACAAATATATTTAATTGTGTTTTCTGCATAATACATGTATATACATAAAACACCATGAAAAGGGAAGTCCACCTCGATATTTATTTGTTTGGGTTTCATAAAAGTGAAAACAAATGAGAGAGAAACAGATCAGTAAAAGTTTTGAGCAAAAATGTGATTTTAGAAAAAGAAGAAAGATATGAATTTTAAAAGTTGTATTTCATAATTGGAACCTCTCTTACTTTTTTGTGTGTTCTTCTCCCATTTGCTGCATACAAACAAAATAATAAATGTCAATTTGTATACAGGGGCTGTGTAGGAACATACATTACATGTACATGTATGTGCAGAGAATATATCTAGGATTCTAGGGTGTAGAGAAATTATTTATTAATTGATTTTCATTACAGAGCAAATTGGAGGTAATGTACATGTATATCAGAGAGTTGCCAGTTACACTGTAAGTGTTTCTTCAATTAAAACTGTACAGAAAAAACTTCTTTATTTCCAAAATTCCACTGGTCTGTATCTTTATGTTTTCTGTTTTTATTGAAACCAACTTAATATCGGTACAGACTTTCCCTTTGTGTTTGAGGTCTTATATGTACAGGTGTATCACTATAAGTAATACGCTAAGACTCCGAGGGGGGCATGACGTCTCCGCGAGCCTTTGTATTCTATTGTTTTTTAATGAGATCGCCGACCGAAGTTGGTGCAGCTATCTCCTCCTGAACCCTCCCCTCGGGGTACCGTGCCCGGTGCCATCGTCCGCGGGAGAGTCTACTCTGTGGAATTGGCTATACTTCGCCGGAGGTCCTCCTCCGTGTCGACGTCCAGGGCGAAAACAGACGCGATATGCATAATGCATGATATGCGTGACGACAGAGATACTCATGCATATATTCAACATTACATCCGTATCAAAGAGACACACAACAGATGACCATCAACTCACATTATGTTGCGTATTAAATGCTCTATGCAAGGGCGGGATTACCACCGAGTAAGCCATCTTGCTATAGGGTGTGCTTTGTACTAGCTGCACAAGCCATAGAAATACACGGGGCTAATTCCCGTTGATCGACGTCCAAACTTAGAGACCTACATGTATTTCCATCATGATTGCCGCGATTTTTATATAGTTTTCATATAGTTTTCATGAATGGAGGTATGAAATCAAAGCTTATTTTGTGATTATTACGGCCATGTTCACTGAATTTCGATTATCATTTTCTAAAGGAAAGTTTTCACAAGAAAACCATTGGACTGACAGTTCAGTCGCAAGCTAACTTCAGTCAACACGTACAGTATACACAGTGCTCGAACACACGTACAGTATACACAGTGCTCGGCCGGGGCGCTTCGACTGAGTGAGCTGCGCTAGAGTCGAAGAGTATGGGGGGCCAAGCGGCCAATATTCGTACAACTATACAACTACACATACGTCTATCCATCCATGGAAGAACCCGTCAACACAACAGCGTGCGGGCCGAAGTGCCATAAATTTGTTTCTTATATTTACAGTAAATTACAAGAAAGCATTAAATAAGGTTATGAATTGTATATTTGCATATTAATAGTTCAATATCAACCAGACAGAAGCATGTGACTTCATGCATTGCAAAACAGTCAGTTGCGTAATGAGTAATTTTTTTTTTGGGGGGGGGGGGGGGGTGGTGCAGAAAAAAATCTGCATCACCATGCACCATTCTTGCATGATACATGAAGGCTCCAAGAAACATTTTTCAAAGTGGGGGGAGGGGGGGGGGGGGGCAGTGGCGGATCCCCACTGAGCAAATTTTCGGCCTGCGCGATTTTCAAATTTTCGGGAGCGAAAAAGAAAAAAAAAATTGGGCCCCCTCCCCTGAGAAATCCTGGATCCGCGCCTGGGGGAGGGGGGGGGGGGGTCAGTTAGATCGCAGCAGGTTGAGTGTATATAGGCGTGGGGTCCACGGGTTTCAAGGGGCTATAAAACCCGGGAGCCCAGGGGTTTTAGGCATTTAATTAGGGTCAGATGAGCATATTTTTAATACTTTATTTGTGACACTGGCAGGTCACTAATTGGCGTGGGGTCCATACGAAGATTTGCGTAGTGTTGCGTACCAACTACGCTGGCCTACGTTACTATATGCTGAGGGACGCAAAGGGGTACGCAAGATGGACGCAAACAATTCAACATGTTTAACTTTGTTCGCGTACTTTCGGCGTAGAAACTTGACACAGAAAGTACGCCTTTTACTCAACACTACGCTACTGTACACCCTGCCTACGCAACAGTGCGCTACCCTACGCCAGATCGACAAAGCAGTAAAAGCTTTCCACACAGTAAGCAACCGTAAGCAACCATAACCGAACCATAAGCAAACCTGTACGCCAGCCTACGCATAACCTACGCAAGGACTACATTTTTCCATTTATACGCAGCCTAATTTATGCGTAGTCGGTACGCCACACTACGCAACTCTACGCAGTACCAGTGTGAAAGAGGCTTAAAGAATAACTACCGTTAGAGTTTTTTGTTATGAATGGCAAATAAAGTTCTTGGTGGTTTTAATTTAGAGAGTCTCTATATATCTATTTACACCCCTCGCCCCCCTCTAGAATCCCGCGGATTTCCGCGGGTCCTGCTAGTGTGTGTATAATATGACTACCGGTACCACAAACTCAGTTCCTGGTCTAGAGAATTGATTTCCAATAATGTTTTTATCAGACAATAATACATGTAAATGTTAATGTAACCTCTATAACCACTTATCCTTATGAGACATTTACCGGTAGGCAAGTATACAGGTAGAGGAACTTAATAATTATCGTATGGTGCTGACATTATTTATTTCCTGTCACTTCTCCCTCTGTACATCTGTATGTTGAAGAAATGTGACATTCAGTTGGATTGCATTCAGTTTTACAGTGTCTGTCTATTTATGGGATAGGTTGTGCATGCATTAAAACTTCATGCTTTGTATCTGGCGTGTATGGTACATGTACCTTAAATGCCCTTCATCATTTTTTTTAATATTTAAAAAAAATCAACTGTGTAGGAGTTCAGCTCTAGAGAGAATATGTGATAACAGTCTTAAAGTTTTTTGTTGTAGTTGTTCTCCTTCTTCTTCTTCTTCTTCTTCTTCTTCTTCTTCCTCTTCCTCTTCCTCTTCCTCTTCCTTTTCCTTTTCCTCTTCTTCTTCTTCTTCTTCTCCTTCTTCTCCTTCTCCTTCTCCTTCTCATTCTCCTTCTTCCTCTTCCTCTTCCTCTTCCTCTTCTTCTTCTTCCTCTTCTTCTTCCTCTTCCTCTTCCTCTTCCTCTTCCTCTTCTTCTTCTTCTTCTTCTTCTTCTTCTTCTTCTTCTCCTTCTCCTTCTCCTTCTCCTTCTCCTTCTCCTTCTACTTCTCCCTCTCCTTCTTCCTCTTCCTCTTCTTCTTCTTCCTCTTCTTCTTCCTTTCCTCTTCCTCTTCTTCTTCTTCTTCTTCTTCTTCTTCTTCTTCTTCTTCTTCTTCTCCTTCTCCTTCTCCTTCTCCTTCTCCTTCTACTTCTCCCTCTTCCTCTTCCTCTTCCTCTTCCTCCTCCTCCTCTTCCACTTCCTCTTCTTCTTCTCCTTCTCCTTCTCCTTCTCCTTCTCCTTCTCCTTCTCCCTCTTCCTCTTCCTCTTCCTCTTCCTCTCCTTCTCCTTTTCCTCCTTCTCCCTCTTCCTCTTCCTCTTCCTCCTTTTCCTCTTCTTCTTCCTCTTCCTCTTCCTCTCATTCTTTTTCTTCCTCCTCTCTTCTTGTTATTGTTGTTGTTGTTGTTAGCAGTAGTAGTAGTAGTAGTAGTACCATGATCATTATCATCATTTTACTGTTTTGTACATACATGTATACAGTATATCTGTGGAGATAAATTATGGCAAGTTTTCAAATGTAAACTGCAGTAACCCATTTCTGCTTTCCTATTTTTAGATCTGGTTGAAAGCCAAGCTCTTGAGCTTCTCTTGCTCATATCTACATAATTGATCAATAACATCTTCCTGCCTTGGCTTCTTGTTCTGTTATTTTGTTTAATTATTTTGGATGAGATTCAAGGTTTCAAATTTATGGGCAATATACATGTACTGTATCTCAAACATGCAGCTTTTACAGAATTAAAATTTATGATCGTTTACTTCAGACTTCATTGGAAAATAAATACTGGTATTGCTACAATAACAATGTAATGTACTGATTATTGGTGTTAATTACTACTGGTTTCTTGTGGTTTACAGGTACATTTGCAAGCACGTTTTCTAATGTGACTACTATTATGTTTATTGCTGCATTTACTTGTTTGTCTAGAGATGATTATAATACAGGATTACAGGTGTAGTAAAGAAAGCATTTCTCATTTTGTTTCAAATTGCAGTCACAAGCACTGATGAACTCCAAGTACCTTTTATCTTCACAACCTTAATAATCAAACATGGCTGAAATACCGACAACCACTCTCGCGTACCAAGACAATGCCAATACCAGTACGGGGACTCCAGCGACGCCCAACGGAACAGTCCTCGCCTTCCAGAACCTGATTCCGGCGCTCGTGCAATGCTTCACGATCATTTTATTTGGATACATCGCGGGACGGACGCGGATCGTTTGTCCCTCTCAGGCTAAGGGTCTCGGTCACTATGTCTCGTACTTTGCTCTGCCTGCCATGCTGTTCAAGTCAATGGTGGAGCTCGATTTCAGTGAGGTGAGAAAACGGCAGACAAAGATTTAGACCAATTTCTGGCTAATAATTAATAGGTTTATTCCATGCATTGTGAATAGTTTAACATACTGTGTGTCTTTTATCCAATTATTTTATCCAAGAACAACAAAATCTCTTGATGTTATCACTGAATAGATGTATTTATTGATAAAGAACCCTAATAGTCAATGGACAGTTTGAGAAATATTATTTTCTGATGCAATAGAAAAGAAAGACATTTCTTGTTTAAAAGTTGAATTAAATTATGCAGAGTATGTCTCTAATCCCTAAACTACTAGTAATTACTTTTCTTTATTTTGTCGATAGACTTTTATACACATACATGTACATGTATAGTTAAGCCTCTTGGAAAATATTTATGTAAAACGATATACTGTATCTTACCATCATTTGATATTAAATACACTTTGATGTGTGAACCATATGATATTTATGGATATTCTTATAAAAGAAGTTTCCAGGGTTGCATTTATACAACTTTATATGTGTACAGTGTACCATATGGTTTGAGGTCAGATATATCAAGTTTCATCTAAAGGGAACCACAATGTACATGATATACTCGTTCAATCAACAATGAGTAGTCCCTTTCTAATATGACGGGTGGGCAGGAAACCTGCATACAGTACATTGCTGATACATGTGCATGACATTGAAAATGTTCCAACTTGGTGCCACGTAACAAGATGATATTAAACAGTCTTAGCATGAATATTTTTGAGAAAGCCATAACATGATGTTGTGCCAAAGAAACAATCAAGATGTTTTGTGAAATGCAATGATAAACAATTTTTACAAATTACATGTACCGGACTACCGGTATGTAGTACATGTACTAATTGTACTTCAAACTCCAAATGGCATTTGTATCTGGTATAAACATAATTTAGAAATCTGCATTTTTTTTGATTTTTTTTTTAAAGCTGCACGTTAATAGGCATAATATTTGTTTTTTGTTAGATTTTTTTGGGGCAAAGTAGATCTGATGTGCAACACTGTAGACCTCTTAGAATTATAGCCACCACATTGATAATGATTACATGTATGTATTTATATAGCGCATTGACCATATACATGTTCAAATGCGCTTTACAATTCTTTATGACAGATGCAATTCTCGCTACCCCAAATAGCGATTCTGCCGAGATCCGGGGAAAATCCTGAAAACGCGCATTGCATTATGGGATAGCTTTTCGACATTACAGCTTCCTGTGCAGGCGCTATATTACTAGGCGCGATAGCGTATGCACCGAATATGTCGTCTGCTCGGTCTTGTTTTTTTTTTCGCAAATATTTCAACGTTTATTTGAACATTTCATTCGTTGTTTTTTGCGTCTTTTGACATCAGTGACGATGGTTTTCTTTTGTGAGGCTGCACAGTGCTGGGCTCATGATTCCAAGCGTAAGAACCCTGAAAAATGGGGGTGGATGAAGGCCGTGACTTGGGATGGGACTCTATACCGGAAGTTGTAGTGACGACCCGAGAGAGTGAAAATTACCTCGTCTCGCGAATTTCGAGATTTTCGTACCTATTTAGGGTAGCGAGAATTGACAAATTTATGTTACCGGTAGATGACTTGCAGTCAGATTGATAAATTAATACACTTAACAACTAAATCATACCCTTAGCAAGTTTTGTAATGTTTTAAGTATATACATGTATGTGAAAAATTTATTTGTCCCGATTTATGTTTCTTGAGAATGTGGCAAATTAAAGCTTACATCTAAAAGTATACAACAAAGGCTCCAATTTAACCAGTCCACCTTTTCATTCTAGAGTTACAAAAAAAAACACAGAAAACATCAAATTTACAAGGGATGTAAATAAGTTGTTATCTGTACATGTACCGGTACATTGTTGTTTTACATTTTGTAAGTCCTCCAATTTTTCTTCTCATGTACATTTAGGTCAACTGGCTATTTTTTTCCAGTGTGCTGATTGCCAAAGCAATTGTGTTCACTGCAGTCTACATCGGAACCCTGGTGCTAGGTGGGAGTAAGCCCTTAGGCAAAGCAGGTCTGTACAGCATGTTTGCTACCCAAAGTAATGACTTTGCTCTGGGATACCCTATTGGTAAGTTGAATAGTAACAAATAAAAATTACCTAGCTTTTACCCCGTGAGACTTTTCACTTGAAAGTCATTGCCTGCATGTACTTCAGTCAAGGGTTTAATGTAAAATTATTCCAATGAAAATTTCCTTAGGTTGTGTAGTGTAGGGTGTATGCTTTCTGTCTCATTTGATTCCATATAAACTGTTTATATTATGAACATCAATTTAAAAAATCACATTTTCAGCTAGTGAATACGATATACTGTAAACGCTGTTATTTTTGCATGATTCATTTTTTGCACAGGTTTTTAAAATCGCGTTGCACGCAATTCAGCCCATTCAAAATTAATGTACCACGAATATCTCTACTTTTACAGTAGCCCAAATCATAATTAGCTCCAAAGTTTGTTTTCTCAAGTATAGATGTTAATGATGCAGTTGTTTATGTAATCTAGAGATGTGGTTGAAATAGTCAATATAAAACGTTTACTTTTTGCATGTCCCGGTATGTAGGCCTACCTTCAGAAATGTATTATCTATTCAGAAAATAATAAGGAATTTCATACTTCCTGAAACTTTTTTTTTTTCATTGTTGATGAAATTGCCTTTAATAATGTTGAATTAATGTGTATCTATGTTTTATTTTACACATTGCACTCCCTGTATAGCATTAGTAACCTATAGACCATTAGATCTACCGGTATATCTTTGCACTAATCCACCGGTATATCTTTGCACCAATCCATCTAGAATTTCTGAACTCATGGGTAGTTTCCTCAATTATCTTTATGTCAAAAGTTAAGAAAACATTTTTTGAGCGGTACAATTACAACTTTGCCTTTAGTAATATTTCAATTATCTTTGTTTTCGCAAACAGTGCAAGCCCTGTATAGCACCAGTAATCCTGAGATGATGCAATACATTTACATCTTTGCACCCATCAGTCATTCAGTCTGTTGTTTTTGATCTTATGAGTAGTTTCCCCTCTTTTTTGTCAATTTGTATTATTTTTTTAGCAGTACAGTTACAACTTTGCCTTCAGTAATATTTAAATTATCTTTTTTTTTTAACAGTACAAGCCCTTTATAGCACCAGTAATCCTGAGATGATGCAATACATCTACATCTTTGCACCCATCAATCTGTTGTTTCTGAACCCGTGGGGATTCCTGTCATTGGAAGTTCAGAAGATGTCCCGAGGAAACGAACGTAGGAGTAAAGCATTGGTGGTGTGGTGAGTACCAATTAGACCAGGGATCCGTTCCTCAAAGCCTTTTTTCAATGACAAATGACAAAAATCATTGACAAATCTGCTGATAACCAATCAGAAGCAAGGATTTCAGTAGCTTATAACAAAAACTGTCATTTGTCACTGATGACAAGTTTTGTGAAATGGGGCCCAGGTCCCAGTTAGCACATGGTGCAAATGACCCCCAAAATAACCACAGATGTTTTAAACATGGGAAAGTCCCATCTTGTACATATTAGGATTATCACTGCCAAAGTCATAGAGATGCTTCATGAATAACTTTTCTTTGCCTCTCTTGAAAAATATACTTCCACATACGGATCATAAAATTTACCATCAGTGCATAAATGAATAATGATTACATTACTTTCAACATAAAACGTAAACATTTCCTCCTAAATCACCTGTCTTTATGTGACCTTTGACCCCCTTACAGGTCGGTCTTCAAAGGTCTTGTCACCAACCCCATCTTCACAACGGTCTTCATAGGGATCATCTTCAACTTTGCCCTCTCCCAGAGGTTACCGGCGATCCTGGACGACATCCTGACCTCCCTGGCGAACTCCTTCGGGGCAACGGCTCTCTTCCTCTTGGGGGTCAGCATGGTGGGGAAGGTCAAGCAACAGAGCGGCCTGGCTCTAGTCACGCCCGCACTGCTGATCGCTTCCAAACTGTAAGACATGGACTTCTTTCTTATTCCTAATCATAATGATCATGATAGATGCTGCTTATAAGAATCGACTTGCTTGGTGATGTAGATATACAGTAGGCTTACGATTGCACCATGTGAGAGAGGGAGGATTGGGGAGTCCTGAAAAGGACTGTCAGAAATCTTTTTTTTTTTTTAGGGTGTGTGTACCCTGAAAAGGACTGTTGGAAGTATTTCTTGAGCTTATCGAGGATGGGTAGTAGGAGTGGCTCAACGTTTCAAACAGGTTGACTATTTATCGTCCCTTTAAATCAGGGCCCTTTTACAATCTAGTGAAACCATGGCATTTGATTGGCTGAGAGCAAATTTGCCATAGAAATTTAGCATTTGTTATTGATAACAAGTTTTTATGAAACAGGGCCCTGAAATGTCGGACCCTGTATTCATGTTTTTTATGATAAATAAGCCAGTTCATAAATAGCTTCAGAATGCATGACCCCAAAATATCCACAGATCTTTTACACGATGGATACGTCCCACTTGTGCATTTTAGAATAATCGCTGCCGAAGTGATGGAGGTGCTTAATGAATACCTTTTGTTTGCCTCTTGAGAAGAATACTTCCACCTGTGTATCAGATAAATGTACCGTCGGTGCATAAATGAATACTGATTACATAACTTTCATGAGCACGATACCAGTATTCGTCTCGATGGGTTTTACAATTTGGGAAGAAATGACCTTTATCTTCCCATGCGCAGATAGTATTTACGAACTGGCTTATTTCTTTTCTTTTCTTCTTTTCATTATTGCTCCAGATTGGTACTCCCCCTCTTAACCAATCAACTGGTTTACGCCCTGAACCCCGGTGGAAGCAACCAGACTCTGACCGACTCCTACGCATCTTTTGGATTCCTATACGGTTCCCTTCCTACGGCACCGACCGTATTTCTCTACGCAACTCACTATCAACAGTCCATGGATATGGTAAAGAACATGTTTATTGCATTTGTTTATCATTGTGACAAAGGACTTTGCTGTAGTTTCTTTTTTACATACCGGTAATTGATTGAGATGAAACTGGAGACCGTAGGTTGAAAGATACGGTTCTCTTATCAGAGCACCTGATGTCTTTAGCTACGCAACTCACTTTCAACAGTCCCTGGATATGGTATAGAATATGTTCATTGTAGAGATTGAATCATGATTGTTTAAAAGGTCAAGTATTTTGACCTTTGAATGACTATATTAATAAATGATTTGATGATTGTATTATGAAAGTTGATACCTCTAAAGCCTCGGCTTCTGGAACCCGAGTTGGACTTGAATTTTATGTATGTCCTCTTTTAAAGTGAAACATTATCTCTTTTTTTTTTTGTGTTCTTAAGGATAAAGTTGAGATCTGGTCACGAGATTGCATTGTGAAAGAAATGGTGTGGAATCGATCAGAAAAAGTTGATCATGTAGCATATATAAGTATTGATGTGTACTGCAAGGTTCTGGAATCATCAAAATTTGGCCCAGTCTTGGTAAAAGTAACAAGCACTATACACAGAAAGATGTATATGGGACTATACAAACATGTGGCATACAAATGTGGTCCTCATTTTTAAGCTGTAGTACATGTCATATTTAGAATATGAAGGCATTTGAAGAGCCATGCTTTTCAGAAGACATGTTTTCTCTGATGTTCATCCATACTTGCGTAATAACACTGAAAATGCTCACAAACTATTTTTCACCTCTACCCAGAACTCAACCTTCTCTTTAAATATGCTGTTTTTTATTTTATCTGCTGTATGAATGAATACATGTAGACCCCAAAACTGAACGGAAAATTATACTTTAATGTTGGTTATGTTTTTTTTTGCACAATTATGTTAATGTAGGGGACACTATAATATGTCCAAATATCTTGGACTTAACCATCACTGCCACAGTTTGTATTACAGTCGGTCTACAAATGAATCTTGAATGCCGTTTATTTAGATCCAGTATCCTGTATCCTTCTCTTCCTGACCTATTGACATCTGTTCTTCCCAAGTGGAAATGAAATTTTGATTAAAGGGATCCGGTAACTTTGTCTCAGATTCTGAAACAAAATCCTGGATTTAGCTCATGCTGCAATGATGATTATAAACCTTTAGGTCAGTCAGGAACCCCATGACTTTTTGGAAATCGAAACCAAAGGTTTTCATAACACTACAGTCTATTGGGGAAAGGTAAAACCGGTCACTCAAAGATTTTTACTTTTTTGAGGCACTTCTTTATCATTTTGAAGTTCGATTTTTTTTTTAGGGCCTCAATATTACACCATATCACAGACACTGATAACACGTAGGGCCGTACATCTCAGATTTAACATTGTTAAACGATGCCTTTAAAGACGAAAGTATTTGGTGTTTAGTTGCATTTTATAATAATTGGTGAATCTCATGACTTCAATTGTTGCCTTAAATTATGATTTTTTTTTTAAATATTCCTTTCATGTCTTTCATCCATTGAAATACAGATTGCCCCTACCATGGTGTATTGCACATTTGTCTCCGCCCCCTTCATGTTTATTACTGCTACCATGGTGATGATCCCCATGGCAACGGAAGGACAATACCACAACGCCCTTTCCGAAGGTGCCTTTGACGTGAGCTGTATTGGTCTAGCATCTGCAGTAAGTTTCTCCTTGTATTATTTTCATTTGAATAATTAATTGTGTAAATGTAAATGCTGTCAGTAATTCAGTGTTTTCTTATTCTTTTTTGTTTATTTCGCTTTGAAGAACTATTACATAAATGTTGTCAGTTTTGTCACTTAAACAAACATGCAAATATCTACTGAGGACCAGAATTGCTCCATGTGCAATTATGTAAAGCATTATTAAGAATTCAGTCTTCAATGCATCTTTGTATACATATCGCAAGTTCTGATTACTTTTCTCTCACAAAAAACAGTTTTAAGAGGATAAGTAATGTCATCAAATCAGTTCTTTTAATATTTAATATTTTGTGTTTGTTTCTAAATCTTGATTTCATACTACCATTTTTCCCAAAATCTTCTTGACTAAAGTTATCGTTTACCCTCTCTTGCTCGTTAGATCTGGGTTTTCATCATATTCCTCCTGAGAAGAAAAACATCTCATTTCCCTCATCAGTTCACAGCCAATCTTATCGTAGCACAGGTAAGCAATTAAGAATATATTTTTTCAAATGTTTTTACTGTAAACTTAAAGTATGTCACAATTTTCATGTGACTTTAATCTAAAACTGGTCAAATACCCAACTTTCACTTAGGACACAACACTATACCTAACCCTTGACCTAACCTATAACTAGCATTGTCATAAAGAGGGAAGGGCAAATATATTTGCCAGCGTTAGTTTTTCTCAGGATCATGATTTCTGGAATCCATCCTTCCAAAAGGGAAAATCTCCATAAAATTTTGTTGGGGGATGTAGGACCAGAAAAAGACTTGCTGAGAAATCATTTCCCACATAAATCCTGCTAGACATCCCAAGGCCTAATGGGGGAGAGGAAGGTAGAATGTGTTTTCCTGGAATATGTTTTCCTGGAATATGGAATGTAACATTTTTAACAGTGGCAAAGCCTTCCCCCCCCCCCCTCTAAGTGGAGTCAAGGGGTGGAGAAAAGCCACTCATAGCCACCCTCACCCCCCCCCCCCCCCCTCAAAAAAAAAAACCTAGACATTTTGAGGGGTCAGTGACACAAAGACACAACTCCATTTTAGCTATTTTGAGAAAAAGTGGTTAATGTGTCACTGAGCACTTGGGCCTTAAGGAGTTAGGTCTATGTTTCACTAGCCATTGACTTCAATGGGGTGTTGGGTGGAGTTAAGTCTTTGTGTTTCCTGGAAAGCCCACATTTTTCTGAACATTTCAATATCAAATACTCATTTTGGCAAAATATGGAGTTACGTCTTTGTGTCACTGAACCCTCGATTTGGTCTCATTTCAATATTCTTTCATTTGTTTACCAGGCGCTAGCAGCATTCGGTGTGATCCTCTGCCACACGGTGACCTTCAACACATACTGGGGTAAACTGATTCACTTCATCATCATGCTGACCGGTGTGTTTGGCGCTCGCTGCTGGACGGCCATGGTGGCGCTTGCCCTCTTCCTGCTCCGCTACCGTAGCACCTGCTTCGTCATCAAGCACCGCTTCTGGTTCTATTTCTACGGATGGGGGTGAGTTGAAGGAACGATAATGACGATGGTGATAATGATGATAGTAGTAGTAAAAATATAATGTTAAAGTTGATACCAATAATAATAATGATGATCTGCTTCGTGATCAAACATCGCTTCTGGTTCTATTTCTATGGATGGGGGTGAGTTATAGAAACGATAATGACGATGATGATAATGGTGATGATAGTAATAGTGAAAATAATAATATTGATGTTGATACCAATAATAATAATGATGACTTGTTCGTCATCAAGCATCGCTTCTGGTTTTATTTCTATGGATGGGGGTGAGTTGAAGAAACGATAACGATGTTGATGTTCATTTTTTGTTTCATTTCAGATCAGTTTACTTTATTTAACCATTCCAGATCAAATATACCTAGTATTGAGCTTAGGAAGAACAAAAAATTTCAAAGTTCTTTTCCTTAGACGATATCATATTCACTGAAACTTGTAAATGAGAATATATGTTGAATTTCTAATTTTGAAATGACTTTACCTAAAATATGATATGATAAGTGTGATAGAATTGATGTAATGTTATTTTATTTTTATATTGTTTCTAATTTCAGGATTCCTGTGATTACTGTTGGTGTCCTTGTTACTGTAATACCGTTAGATGATGCTGAGGTGGATGTCTTATATGAGATCGAAAATCCACAGGTAAGATCTCTTATACCAAAATCTAGGAACTCAGACCCCATTTTACAAAACGTGTCATCAATGAAAAGTGACAGTTTTGTACTTTTGTTATAAGCTAGTGAAATCCTTGTTTCTGATTAATTATCAACAGATTTGTCACTGATTGTTGTCATTTGTCATTGAAAAAAGGCTTTGAGAAACAGGTCTCTGATGCATATTATGGGATAGAGGTATATGTTAGATCTTTTTTGTGCCAGTTGCAATGTCAAACCATAATCTCTTTCTCTCTCTCTCTCTCTCTCTCTCTCTGTTGCAATACCCCCCCCCCCCCCCACCCTTCTGACTTTTGCTTCAATTAACTCTGTTTATCTCTCTCTCTCTCTCTCTCTCTCTCTTTCTCTTTCTCTCTCTCTCTCTCTCTTCCTCTATCTCTATCTCTCTCTATCTCTATCTCTCTCTCCCTCTATCTCTCTCTCTCTCTCTACGTATCTCTCCAGCTCATTGCCAGCATAATCATCCTCATGCTCAACTTGGTGGTGTCTCTGGTATCCCTAATCGGACTGCATCGATGCGACCGGTTCCGTCAGCAGGGTTACCAGCCGATCCTCGGCAACGACTCCGAGGAGGATGAGAATGAGAGCAGAACCACAGTTAGTCTCAGGAAGTCAAAGCAAAACGTTGACAAAGGAGGTATAAAAGTGTTTGATTTTGCTAAATTTTTGTTAGTGATAATAATTATTTTATAATGTCCGTATGCGCCTCAAGGGGCTGGATATCATGATCCTACGATAAAAAATGACAGTGAAATCTTTATATGAAGACTGCTCAAGGGAGACAAGAAAAGCGGTCTTTATGGGCAGGTGGTCTATATGTACAGGTTTTGATAGGAAACTGCTCAAGGGAAACAAAAAATGTCGTCTTTATATAGTCTTTCGATACAGGTAGTCGCTATTAAAAAGCATGTTTTACTGTAGCTTAACCCTATTTAGCCCGGGCTATTTTGAAACTGCATAGCCCGGGGGGGGGCTTCTCAGGCCCCCCCCTATGATCTCGGCCGTGAAACGCCCGATCGCCGCGAAAATTTGCATACATGTCAAGTGAAGTGTATAGAATACTATGGTAATTTCAATTTTTTTGAAAAATTCACTCATTTGCATATTTATGGTAATTTATGCAAATAAGGTCATTAAATTCACATTTTTGCCCATAAATCAGACATTATTCATATTTAAGCATTCTTTCTCACTACATATATTTGTTAGACCATTTGGAATAATAATACAACACAAAAATTTGAAAAACCAGGGTTATTCCTTATGTTATCTATTGTTTTGATAATTTCTTATGTATTTCTTTGTTTTTTTAACTTATGTATTTTATTGTTTTTGTTGTTTTATTTCATTTCCAACTATAATTCAACTATTTTGACCCCAAAATAAACACCTAAAATCTAAACAAGACCAAATAACCAATGTTTTACCTCTTTATTTGAAAAATGAGATTTCCATATGTTTTGTACACAAATCACAAAAATGAGCGATTTTCGGGCTGACATGTGAAGACAAAAGGACACGTGACTTTGTAATGGTAGGTCCGATTTTCGAAAAAAAAATTTCAAAAGTTGCGCAAGACTCGAAAGAAAAAAGTCACAAAATTTCAGTGCAAGATTTTCTTGCGTTAAAAAATTATCGCAAAAAATGTCGAGGGGGGGGCTTCTCAAGCCCCCCCCCGGGCTAAATAGGGTTAAGCTCCGGCAACCGTAATCAGGGCATAGTGCATTTCAAGGAAATTAATCTTGCCAGGTACACATTTCACCCCTGGGTGGAGAGACACAACCTTATGTTAAATGCCTTGTCTATGGACTCCTCGGATTTGATTCTTTCCATGGACCTTTTTCATTAAAATGTTGCCAATTTGATCGTGAGATAGAAAATCCTAATCCTTGATTACCTGGTCTTTTCACGCAACACTTCTGATAACTTGCCTACACCCTATACAATATTGTTTTCCTCTCATTATTCTCTCCATGGATTTTATTTCTTTCCATTGACCTTTTTTGTCTAAATATTGCCAATTTGAAAAGAAATCCCTATCCTTGACATCTGTCTTTTCTAATTCTCATTTGTTCTTTCAGGCGCTACCCCAAGTGACTCTCCCGCGCCCCCAGGCAACGATTCCCCATCATCATCCTCCGCCGCCTCCTCATCATCAACGTGTCACCTCGGCGACATCGAGGACCTCCCGAGCCTGAACGCCGCCATCAACCGTCAGATGTGCGGCCGCAACTTTGGCTGTTCCCGCGTCCAGAGCAGCGAGTGCCGTCGTCTGCTGCTGAGGAGGAGCATGAGGGACATGAGCAGGCAGGAGGAGGAGGATGCAGTGATGCTGAACGAGGCCGAGAGACACCAGCTTGGTCGCCACATCCTGCTCCTCTACTTCCTTGTACTCTCCATGCTTGTGGTAAGTTCACTCAATATTATTGTGATGAATTTGGTCACAATTCAGCCACCTTTCTTACACATTTGCTTCTTTTTGGTACGCTGTTCCTTGTAATAACAATGTTATTTTTTAATACTCCTTAGACTGTGTTTTTGTGTTTCTAGTTTTGCAGTCAAACAGTGATCTTCTAAGAATCGTCCTTCCTAAAATTCTAGATTTTCATACAAATCCTTTATTTTGTAAATTGATCAATGTAAGCTCTTGAGCTGTATGTTTGATGCAGATTTATTTTAATACAAAAATTAAAATCTTGGTACATTTTAATAATTGCTGTTTTTGTTCTCCTCTTTGTTTCTCTCTTTCTGCTCTTTCTCCTCTTTCTCCCTATCTATCTCTCTCTCTCTCCCTCTCTCCATCTGTATTTCTGTCTCTCTCTCTCTCTCTCTCTCTCCCCCTCCCTCCCTTTGTCTCTCCCCCTCCCTCCCTCCCTCCCTCCCTCCCTCCCTCCCTCTCCCCCTTTCTCTCTCTCTGCAGGCTGTGTCACTGTGTTTCTGGAAGTTGATTGGTTCTAGCCAGTCAGGGATCTTCTTGGAATTGTCATTCCTTGACTGCATCCTGAATTATGGACAGGGCTTCATGGTGCTGGCCATCTTTGGCTTCGACACCGAGAATGTCATCATGCCCGTCGTCAGATTGTAAGTAAACTCTAATAGAATAACTGTTCCCTTTCCCCAAGTACCACTACTTCTCTCCCTTTCCACGTTCTTTCCTTCTTGTTCGTCCTCCATTTGTCTTCTATCCCTCTCACTGACTTACCGTATTTGCCGGCGTAAAGGCCGCAGTATTTTTGGAAGAGAAAATATCAAAAAGTCGGGGTGCGGCCTATGCGGCGAAAGAGTAAAAAAAAAAAAAATGAAGGGCAAAGTTTTGCCAATCTCGTTAATAAAATTCATAACTTACCAACCAAACTCTACTGGTAGATCTAGATTTAAGTTTTTGCCGGCGATCGCACGAGCTAAGCCTATGGCGCAATACACAAGAGAGAGGCCCAATGTATACATTAGAGAAAACTGTAGGGGACAGTATCAGTGCTGGATGGCCGAGCGGTCTAAGGCGGTGATTTTAGTTACATCAACATTTGTACGCAAGAGTTCAAATCCCATCATCGACAAAAGTTTTTTTTTTTTAATGTCAAAATCGGGGGTGCGGCCTATGCGTCGCTGCGGCCTTATCGGCAGCAAATACGGTACTTAATACCCCACTGTACTACTTATAGCTACTTGCACCCTCTATATAGCAAACAATGCCTAATCGGTGACCATTGGTCCCCCATGATCCATTTTTCTTATGTTAACGGAGAGCTGATTTGATGAGATAACCACCTGTCAGTGACCTTGCATGGAGGTCTAATCCCCCTGGCCAAACTAGTACAGAGGGGCTTTAAATGTAATAATCGTCCCTTTTCCCCCAACTACCTTTCTCTCCCTTTTCACGTTCTTTCCTTCTTGTTTGTCTTTCATTTGTATTTGTATTATATTTGTATCTCTCTCACTGACTTACTTCAATTTCAAATTTTACAGTGATTAACAACATTTCCAGTGGCTTTTTCTAACAAACACATCTTGTTCCAAATTTGTATGTTTTAATTTTGTTTGATTATGCACAATCACCAAATTACTTTTGAACTTTTGTTATTTGCTATTTCTAACACGCAATAATAAAAGTATGCTGGGTTTTATAAAGAAAAGAGAAGAAGCGGTGAGGGGGTGGTTAATTGCGGCGCAAACCCATTTCATGTTAAAGGCACCCCTGTATTAAAAATTGTTTGTAGTGGCCACTTCACTGTCTATGATAAAATACTTTTTCCTTGCAGTTACAAAGACGATCCAATATCTAATGCATTATACTTAATGGGTAGTGGAATCTACATTTTAGTGGTGATTAGCTGATTTTGATGTATAACCCAGCTTCGGGGGGTTTCTTTCTAGTAAATTTCTAACACGTTTTTGTGTGTTTTTGCACAACTTTTCTACTTTTATTTGCATCTTTAAACAAATAATTGATTATCAGGATGAGGAGATGCAGTAAGCCTTTCAAGAAAAGGTATTTGAAAGCAAAGCTGTGTGCGATGTTTTTTAATTTTATTTGATGTCATGCCTGGCTTTGCTTTGCTTTAATATGATATTTATTCTAACTTGAACATTGTTGGCGGAGTATTTATACAATGTATATGGAAAACTCACATACAAGCTCCTTATTTCATAACACCCCCTGAGAGACATAAGGATGTTAATGCTCTCTGAGTTAATGTCCTTCTGACGCTCATCACAATAATACAGTAAAACCTGTCTTAGCGGCCACCTCTATAATACAGTTTACAACTAAATTATTCATGCCCTTATCAAGTTGTGTAATTTTTGAAGTATGTGAAAAAATGATTTGTCCCGATTTACTTTTTTCTCGAGAATGTGACGTAATAATGCTCACAGCTAGAAATATTCAACAAAGGCCCTACCGGTAATTTTTTTTTTTTTTTAACATGAAATTTACAAGGGGTATGAATAATTAAGTCGTTAACTGTACATGTAAGGGCCACCTGTCTATAGTGCTCACCCATACTGCTTCCCTCCAGAAGGAAATGTGTGTCGCAGGACCTGTCTGGAAAGGCCACCTGTTTTGTGTTTCCCTTGGGTGGCCTTAGTAAACAGGTTTGACTGTATATGGAAAACCTGCACAAAAGCCCCTATCCCATAACATCAGGTGTTAATGCTATGTGAAAATGTACACTTTCTTTCCGACTCTCAACAGACAATATTTATTTATAACAAACACATTTATTTATTTAATTAGAGTGTGCAAAGCTATTTTATATAACTTTAAAAGGGAGAAGGACAAAATTATCACCGCTGAATAGCTGGTATGCTGTGATAGAGTTCAAAACTAAGTGCCATAATTGATATTTGTAATCACATTTCATTTTAAGGTGTGTTTTTTTGCACTTGTTATGTTGCTATATTTTGTTTTTTTAGTTTGAAGGGTATTTTAATTTTTAGCACTTATTTTTTTTATTTTTTTTTTTTTATATCAATTTTTTTAAATCTCATTGTTATTGTTTTTCTTCTTTTTTGCACTTGCTTGCAATTTTTGTGGCTAATAGTGGTAGTAATTACCAAATATTTTAGAGATTGATGTAGAGATTTTTTAGAGATTTTAGAGATTGATACGGTACATGTATGTCTGTATTAATTCACAAGCAGCAACCCTACTTTCAATGTACATGTAATTAAGTGAAACATAAAGTAAATATTTGATTAGTTTTAGGATGTGAAATTTAAAAACTACAACAGATGCAATTATATAATATTGACTGGCCTTGAGGGGTATATCAGAAATATTGACCAAGCTCAGATCATATTGCCCCGAGTCGAAAGACGAGGGCAATATGGTCTTAGCGCGGTCAATATTTCTGATATCCCCCGAAAGTAAAGCCAGTCAATATTTTTATTGTTATCCAAATCAGACATCTAGAGCAAATACAGAAATCCACCATGACAATCTCAAGAACTGAACAAACTTTGTCAAACCAGCACTGTGCATCCAGTGCTTGACACAATTTTCGATACACTGCAAACAGTGTGCATTTGGTGTGATTATTACGTCACAATAGAGTGCGCGCAAAGTGCTCAGGTTCTCGTACGCATAATAGATGCGCAATGAAAATGACAAAATACGGCGCGGTCAATACAAGATGCCCGGATGCGAGACCGTGGAAAATACCAAGGTATATTTTCACTCGTCTCTACACGCAAAGTCAATACGCGCAGGGAGACCAAGGAAAATACAAAGAATATACCCCTCCGTTCCCACTGCTAGTGACAACTAGGGGCAATACGGTTTTGTAAATGACCAGCTCAGATGTCTGATACGGGTAATAATGAACAATGTACCCCTCTCCCAAAACTAAATCATTGAAAATATGGAAAGGGGAAATATTACGGTACACATGAATTTTAAATTCAGTGACAACATCAAATATATACTGCTTAGAAGTCTCTGTCATTCAGATGTAACATTTGTCTTTGCTGCAAAATAATCAGTATTTGAAAATGATTCAGGTATTTACTGCATTTATTAAGTCACCATAAGTATTATTTTCCTTTGCTACAAGATACATTGTCTCCCGTGTTAGTAGATAAATAGGATTCAAGCAATGTACTTTATAAAATTAGTATCTTTCAGATGTAACATTTGCATTTGCTACAAATACTTTAGTTCTAATAGTAGATGAAAATAATTATTCAGCCACTTTTCTGCATATATTCCACATATTTCAAATGAAACATTTTCCCTTGTCACAAAATACATCATCTCACATATTAGTAGATGAAAATCATTGAGGCATACATGTTACTACTTCTTTCAATAGTTCAATCACTGTATTATTATAATTAGAAAATTGAGCAGACAAACTAAATTCATTTAGCAGTAAGTCATCCAGTTCCATTAAAAGTACGCTTAGTTTTACTAACCAAGAATGAGCTTTGTATGCACAATTACCCCCCCCCCCCCCCCCCCCCCCGCCTCGCACAGACACATTCCTGTATCTAAATTTATATCAAGTTATCCCACAAAATAATTAATGAAATTTCCTTGTGCCCATCAATTTCACTTTCATCTTCATTCTGTACATGTGTCTATAAACCAAACTGATTATAAACCAGACAGAGAAGTAATATGCATTGTAAAGGACTTGCCGGTGAGCAGAGGCGGCGGAGCGACTTCCAAAGTGGGGGGGCACCAACAAAAAAGGGCACTTCCTGGGAAAAAAGGGCACCTACAAAGGGAAATCTCAAAGCGAAAATAAACAATTTTTAGACATTGGTATATACCCCTAAAATTTGATTACATTATCAGGGATGATTTCAATATTTGTTTCTCTTTATACATCGTATAAAATATTGCTTTTTAAAGCATCATACCTTGCAGTTGGGTGTGATGGTCGAAAAAATCATTTGCGAGCGAGGAAAAATATAAGATTTGTGAGATCACAGTGCGAAAACTGCATCTTATAAAGAGGAAAAAACCAATCCTCATCGGGTTATAAATAAGCACATTTTCATAACATCAAACTGAAAAGACCTTTGATAAGTAACATAATTATAACATCTATAAATGTGAGCGAGCGTAGCGAGCGAGCTTTGGGAGATATTGCTCTTAGTCGCTTGAAATTAGGGGCACGTTTAATGATGAGAGGAAAGGGGGACACTTATCGAAGGGATAAGACACTTATTAGAAAATAAAAGGAGCACGTGTCAAAGTACAAAGGGTTATAATCAGAGGTGAAAATGGGGCACTCACCAGGGATGAAAAGGCACTTATGAGAATGGAAATTGGGCATTTGTCGACGGAAAAGAGGCAACCATCAGATTTTGATAAGGGCATTTATGAAAAAGGGATAGGTTCCTCATAAAAGAAAAGGGGCACGTATCATTGTTAAAAAAGGTTAATTATCAGAAGTGAAAAGGGGCACTTATCCCACCTGAAACGGGGCAAACACCATATATGAAAGAGGCACTTATGAGAATGAAAAAGGGGCGCTGATAATAAAGGGAAATGTGCATTTGTTAAAAGAAAAGGAGCACCGATCAGATTTTGATAGGGGCATTTATTGGAGGTGAAAAGGGGCTTTTATGAAAAGCGGAAATTACGAAGGAAAAAGAGCATTTATTAGGAAGGAAAAGGGGCACGTGTCAAAATAAAAGGGGTGTTATTAGAGATGAAAAGAGCACTTATCAGGAGGAAAAGGGGGCACTTGTAAAAATAAATTGATTGTCTCTCAGAATTGAATAGGGTCATTTACCAGACATGAAAAGGAGCACTAGTAGGAGAATGAAAAAGGACTATTTTCATAGGTGACAAGGGGCATTTATGAAAAGGCGAAGGGCTCTTTGTTAAATGAGGGCACTTATCAGACGGAAAAGGGGCACTTATTAGAAAGGAAAGGGGGCACATGTGAAAATATAAGGTGCGCTTATCCGAGTTAAAAAGAGGTAGTTATTAAAAGGGAAAGGGGCACTTCTTACAAAGGAAAAGGGGCAATTGTCAAAGTAAAGGGGGGCACCTCTAAGATTTGAATAGGGCATTTATCAGAGGTGAAGGAGGCGCTTAACAAAAGTGAAAAGGGGCGCTTCTCGTATCCGAAAAGAGGCACTTATGAGAATGGAAACTAGACATTTATTGCAAAGGAAACTGGGTACTTGTCTGGGAAAAGAGGTACGTGTCAAAATAAAAGGGGCACATATCAGAGGTGGAAAGGAGAGGGGGCACTTTTACAAATTAACAGGGGCACATATCAAAGTAATAGGGGCACTTTTTATGTAAAAAGGGGCGCTTCTTACAAAGTTAAAGGGGCACTTTTCCATGGAAAAAGGGGCACTTTTTGGGTACTTGAAAAAGTGGGGGGGCACTGTGCCCCCCCTGCCCCCCCGGCTCCGCCGCCTCTGCCGGTGAGAATGTGTTTCATGGGACATTCTATACTAAAGAGGTTGAGAACGACATCCTAGTCAACCAAAGGCCTTTGAAAACAAAGGTTCATTATTTAATAAAAAAGACAGGAGGCCACATGTTTTGGTAAAAAACTGGATGTGATCTTGTGGACCTTTTGTCAGTTAGGGTTACTTACTGAAGTTGTGAATGCCGTAAGATATTTTGGTGACCCAACTTTTGCTTCTGTGACTAACGGTAATGCTCCTGTTGTTGTTGTTGTTGTTGTTGTTTTTAAATTGGCACCTTAAAAAAAGTGATATCCTGTGTGCCAGTTGCTGACAGGAGTCAGAAGTTTTAAAACTATAGTTTTAAATCCTGTAGATGAAAATGATACTAGCTCCTGTTGTTGATGGTGCCGTGTTTGTTGTAGTTGTTTTTAAATTGGCACCTTGAAAAAGTGATATCCTGTGTGCCAGTTGCTGACAGGAGTTAGAAGTTACCGAAGTGGTGAATGCCTTAGGATATTTTGGTGACCCGACCTTTGCTTCTGTGACTATTGTTCCTGTTGTTGTTATTGTTGTTGTTTAAAATTGGCACTTTGAAAACGTGAAATCGTGTGTGCCAGTTGCTGACAGCTAGGAGTCAGAAGTTTAAATACTGCAGTTGTGAATGCAATAGGATGTTTTTGTGATATGGCATTTGCTTCAGTGACCAAAAATTCTTGCTCTGTATTTTTAAGAATCTGTGGATTTTTAGAATGAAGAATTGATCTAATAGCTATTGCTCCTGGTTTCATCTTGTCAACAATTTAGGGTTCGGGTATAGGTCTAGTTCTAGTGTTGATTTTTAGTGTTTGGTCCATATTTGAGGTAGGGTAGTCCATTAGTATTTTATGGTGGAGCACTTTTCTCTGAAGCATGAATTTGTGGTGGCATTGATATTTACATTATAACGTGGATGTTAACATTTAATAGAGTGATTGGTTTATGGTATGAGTAGATAATTGGAATACATTCATAACTTTGGTAATCATTAGTCTAAAAACCCTCTATTTCTTTATATTTATAGTGAGATATTTTCCTCTTTTTTTCTTCTGATACATAACAAAATGTTGTCTTTATTTCATCATGGTTTATGGAAGTCTAGAAAATTTATAACTTCATGGGGAGACCTGTTTTCAAATTGTTTTTTTGGTCATTTGGCCCGGGTTTTGGTGTTGAATTATGAAGTAAGATCCAGGCTTGCTAGTTCATTCTGGAATACTTCTTGGCAGTTCTGCTATGAGTGTTTTATCCATGGGTGGTGTACCATTCTTTTTCTTCTATTTATTTATACCCTTTTCAATGTAAAGTTCTAAGAAATTCAAAACTTAAGTTTATCCAAAAGAAATATGAATTGTGGATGTGCTCACACAAGTTTGTAAGAATCAAGAAGGTAATTTACTCATGTAATAGTATAGAGATTTCATATGAGTGTGGTAGAATTATTTACAGATTTTATTTTTCAAGATTGATGACTTAAACAAGTCTACACATACAATTGCCTCTTCAGTTCCATAGAATAGTGTTTATATGCAGGTTTGATTGAGAAAATCTTCACTTTTTGAAGTGATTATAAGATGTGTGCGGCCAAAATGTTCATAATCATGAACGCATATAGTAGTCAATTTATAAACAAAAATGCCTTTCATACAAATTTCATAAATAAATGCAGCCACAATATGAATCTGTATGCTTCATTCCATGACAATAATTTCTCACATGCTTTTAGATATTGATTCATATCATTAAATATTGCGAGCAAAGAGAATGATTCAACTGCATGCATCTCAGGGCAGTTCCATGAATGCATGGAGTTTCTTTCAAGTGAATGATGTGCTGTTGATAGCAGAACAATATTAATGCTAATGTATCCTCTTATGACTTCTCTCTTTATCTCTCTCTCTGTCTCAATCTCTGTCTTTTTTTCTCTCTCCAATCTTCTGTTTTCCTGCATCTTTTTTCCTTTGTATCCAACTGTCGTGTTTTTTTCTTCTCTTTCTCCTTCCCCAACTCTCTCTCAACCCCTCTGTCTCCTCACCCACCCCTACCACTCTCATTCGTTATCTCTACTCTCGCTCTTCTCTTTACTCTCTCTCTTCTATCTCTCTCTCTCTTCTCTATCCTCTCTCTCTCTCTTCTCTATCCACTCTCCCTTTATCTCTCTCTCTCTCTCTCTCTCTCTCACACACACACCATCACCACCTCTACCTCTCTATATCTTCATCTTTATCTCCTCTTTCCTCTCTCTCTCTCTCTCTCTCCCTCTCTTTTGTATCCCTTTTCTCTCTCTCTCTCTCTCTCTCTCTCTCTCTCTCTCTCCCCCTCTATCTCTCTCTCTCTCTCTCTCTATCTCTCCCTCTCTCTCCCTCTGTTTCTATCTCTCTCTCTCTCCCCCTCTCTCTCTCTCTCTCTCTCTTTCTCTCTCACCCTCTCTCTCTCCTCCTCCCTCTCTCCTCACATCCTGTATTCTGTGTGAGTAGAGTAAGGAGATGTATCTATGGGACTGAGAAGGTCCACCTCCCCCGCCGTGACTCCCTCAGTCCAGAGGTCATGCAGACGTGTGAACAGTTCAAGACCCATCATCTTGCTAGGTGCCGGGACGTCATCGTCACAGATCGAAAGTAAGTCTTCACCATTCCTTCTCCTCACATGGAAGACTGTAAATGGATTGGCACCAAACTATTTACAAAACCTTGTTATGCCTCATACACCAGCTCGTAGTCTAGGATCATCACACCAGCATCTTCTTAAGATCCCCAAGACATAGGTAGCCTGTGGTGAAAGGGCCTTTTTAGCTGCAGCACCTTCTCTTTGGAATAATTTACCATTTAATTTTAGAATCATAACTTCCTTACAGACCTTTAAATCCAAACTGAAACCTTATCTTGTTTAACATTACCTGTACTTGGCACTATGACACTCGTCCAAACTCTCTCATTCTTTCTATTTTTCTTATGCGCCTCGGAATAGCATTGTCTAGATAGACAGCGCTATATTAATGCCTATTTTTATTATTATTATTATTTTTAGATACATTTTTTCTATCTTTTTCGTAATTAAACTATAGCCTTGAACAACGTTTTTCAAATGTAACATACAATCAAATTTGTTTGAAAAGTCTTATATCACATCCAAACGTACGAATTCCCTGTACCTGTTTCAATGACTTGAGTTCAGACATCTTCCTCAGTTTTTTAAGAGATTATTTAGTAGTAGCTTATTGATCTATTTGCCAATCATTAGCTTGTCAGAGAAATGAAATATTGATCTTTTTTTTAACTATGGCAGCGAAGTTTTTCGTAATTAAACTATAGCCTTGAACAACGTTTTTCAAATGTAACATACAATCAAATTTGTTTGAAAAGTCTTATATCACATCCAAACGTACGAATTCCCTGTACCTGTTTCAATGACTTGAGTTCAGACATCTTCCTCAGTTTTTTAAGAGATTATTTAGTAGTAGCTTATTGATCTATTTGCCAATCATTAGCTTGTCAGAGAAATGAAATATTGATCTTTTTTTTAACTATGGCAGCGAAGTGAATTTTTTAACAAATATTGATGCTTTGAATTGTCAAGTATACCTGGAAATCAAAGAAAACTCTTTTTCCAGTCAGAGAATATTCATGGAATTTTATTTGTCCAAAGAAGAAAGAATCAGTGTCTTATCTTTTGTTTTGTGTCCATGAGGAAAAGATATTTTGAAGACATTTAGACTGGAAATAAGTTCAAATAATCATCCTAGAACTTAGGATTTTCATCAGAGAAATGAGGACATTTCGTTGGGAACCCTAAATTTGGTTTATATACTGATATCATATCATTTTGTGTTTGTTTCTTTTCAATTCAATTCAATTCAAGGTTTATTGAAAAATATTTGCAGCTGTTGGTGGCTGAATTGTGATATAGTTCACAGATAAAAACATGCAAAATTACAAAATATACATATCAACTACAACTAACATAGATTGGCATAAATTAAAAATGAAATATAAAATATATGAACAGAAAACCAAATAGTTCAAATGTGAGTTTCAGAAAAATGGGTTGTTTAAATTACATCAGGAGTTTAGCGATTATTAGAAACCATTGTAAACATTGTAAACATCTTTCCCCTTAGATATCACTTGCGAACCTACAAGAAAGTCTTCCGCGGCTTGGACCTTGTGGATTGGCTACTGGAAGTGGGTCTTGCGGTGGGTCGCAGCGAGGCTACCAACTATGCAACACGCCTTCTGATTGGACGAATTCTGGAACACACCCACCAAGAACATCATTTCCATGACAACGGGCTCTTCTTTCGATTTGTGGAGGATGAAGAGGAAGGGGGAGGAGGAAGCGGAGAAGGGGAAGAGAATGGCAATGACAATACTAGTGATCTCATGGAAGATTCTTCTTCTCCGAGGGCTGTAATGTCATGATAACGGATGCGTTCCATATGAGATGCTAATACCAAAGACAGATTTCATGATTGACATACATATCCATAGAGGAACGTGAAAGAATGAGGGAAGACAGGATGTATGAAGAGGAAGGTTTACGGAGGAGAATGGCAATTGCAATAACAATGATCTTACGAAAGATTCGCCAAGGATTGTAATGTCATGACAACGGATGTGTTCCACCTGAGATACCAACATCACAGAAGACTGTTGTTATTGTTTGCATATTTATTTCCGTAAGATGAAGGATAGATAGAGGGAGAAGAGAACAGCAAGAACAATGAGCTCTTGAAAGGTCAACAAGACTCTGGTGTCATGACAAGAGATTAAAGATGTGAAGTGTTAACATTTTTATAGTTTACGTACTTCATCCATTAAAGTTTGAGGATTTTAGAGGAGATAAGGGGATGGAAGTAGCAAGAATCCAGAATTTCATTTTGAGAATCAAAGCCGAACAGCATTTAACCTGAACGAATACGCTTCCACCGTCGACTTGAAAGTTTCTGAAGTATGCATTCTGCTTTAGCTGCTCTTGAGCACAACCGAACGAGGGGCTTCCCCCACAACTGACTGCAGCAAAATAATGCACCCCTTTTAATATACATGCATCGGCCTTCCGTTCCACTGTTTCAGTAAAACCAGTACCGTAATTAACGGTGTATTAACCGCACCTTTTTGCCGCCGAAAAAAATTCAAAGTCGGGGGTGCGGCTTATACACGGTACACCAAAAAAAAAAAACTAGAACAACACTCAAATTTATCAGTCATCTTGGTTTGAAAGTAATCTTTCTGATAGATCTCAATATGTAGTTTATAATAATAATTCCTCCAATTTTTCTTCTATTATATGGTGTACCACAAGGTTCTATCCTAGGTCCCCTACTGTTTTTTAATTTACATTAATGATCTTACACACACAAAAAAAAAATCTCTGCAATTTTTTTTTTTTTTTTTTTTAAGGGCGAAAAAGAGGGGCGCGGTCAATACACGAGGGCGGTTTATACAACGTTAATTACGGTATATCAATTTTCTAGAAATTTTACCCGACTGCTAAGAAAGCATAAATGCTTGTAAGTAAGCAACCAGATGGCCGATGACTTTAGGTCCTCTCTGAGGGACCTGGTAATAGGGATTAATGCCTTACCAAAATGCACTAGCGCATCGACTTGGTTTCGAACCAGGGTCACCATCCGGTCGACCACTGCTCGACCGACTGAGCTATCGCGCTTCCTCTAGTAATAAAAGAAACGGGGTCCCTTTGTTTCATTTACCTCTTAAAAAAAGAGAATAGCTTGGCCATTTACTTGTGAGAAGAAGTTAAGTCATATTATATAAGTGAAGGAGAAAAGAAGAAATTGTATGTAAGTATTAAAAGAAGAACACCTTTTTATTTACACGTGTGCTATGTACACTAACTCAAAGTAAAAACTTTTAGCGCAAATGGCCTTCGGGTCAGATGTGATGCAATATTTGTTTTTTTGCAATTTATTTTAATGTCTGAAAATAAAAGATTCATAGACAGTGCGGTTTCTTACCAGGGGGTGTTTCACAAAAATCCTAAGTGAAACTTAACTCTAAGTTGGACTAATAAAATTATGGAGAGCCATTTGAAGCCTTAAAATAGAATATATTCAAAGGTGAAAATTAAGAGTATTTCAGACTTTTTATAAATTCCACTTCAAGAACACGATATCTCCTTGATAATATAAAATATAAAAGATTTGAGTCAACATTTTATGCCTTTAAAAAAAACTTTTACAAAATATTTGTATAGACGCTAACGGCTTTCCATAATTTTTAAGTCCAACTTAAAGATAAGTTCAACTTAGGATCTTTGTGAAACACCCCTGAGGAGAAACTTCAATTTGTACCAAAGAGTAGACAGTATAGTAATAATATACATGTACATCAGTAGGGCGTTAACAGTCTGACATCTGAGGCAATAGAAGAGGATGTACAGACTGGTTTCGATACAGAGGGTAGATAATTTTACTATTGCCTTAAAATGTTATGCCTCTTATTTATTTTGTAAAATGATGACTTTTATCCTTTCATTTGATAAATCGCCCTCATCTTAAAATTCATAGCCCTAGAGTCGACTGACAAAGTCAGGATTAGATAATCAACCAACCTGTAATTAGCCTTTTCTATTGACCGTAATTACTTTCTAATGAATGGTTAGTTGTTAGGAAATCTAAATGCCTTGTCACTTATCTATTCATTAGGATCTAACATGTGTAAGTCATTGTTCTACATTTTATATTATTTAATATTTATAGTATTATTGATAGATAATTCAGTTAATTGTGACTGTAGTATTGTCAAGTTAAAAGGATTATTTGTGCAAAGTGGATGTGGAAATTCTGTGTGTGCAAGATTTGTTTCAATTAATGGGATCATCAGTTAGATAAAATAGAATATAATATTAACAATGGTGCCTTTTATTAACTCAATCCCTTCACGATCATTTGTGTGCTTACATTTTTGTGTGAATAGATTTCATCAACTCGTCCACTATATTAAGGTCATGTACAGTTTTGATAAGCCCTCAAACAAATATGTAGATATCTTTGATTTTTAGATGATAAATAACAAGATATTAGTTGTACAAAGCTGCTGGAACGTTTTTTTTTCCTCGTCTAATGGAATATGAAACAGATGAGAGGTTACAAATAATTTAAACGTCTGGCCTGGCACATCAAATCCAGCAGCAGCAAAATGCTTTAGACATGTGTAAACCCTACAAGGTCTGTGTTTCTGCTCGTTTTGAAATATACATGTACAATGTTAAAGGTAAAGACCAGTATTGGAAATGCCCCAATTTTCAAAAAAATGAAATGGAAGCTCTTACCAATCATGTGAAAGAATATGTTATGAATAATACATGATAAAAATGTTGACGGGAAACCGCCTACTAATTGATATATTTGGTAAATTAGTTTATCTATTGGTGTGTGAGAGATAAAAATGCATGTGTCGCTCACGTGTGCGTAGTCCCATATACATCTTTCTGTGTACAGTGCTTGTAACTTTATGAAGACTGGGCCAAATTTCTTATCATTTTGATGATTCCAGAACCTTGCAGTACATGTACATCTATGCTAGATGATCAACCTTTTCTGATCGATTTCACAACGTTTCTTTCACAATGCAATCGCATGACCATAACTGGTCTTTATCTTTAAGGTTGCTGTGTGGGGAGCTGTAGGGTAGAAGGATCCTAGCATAGAGCATTATGTAGCCATGATCTGGGCTCTGTTTCATAAAAACAATAACAGCTATAAGGTACTGAAATCGTGGCATCTGATTGGCCGAGAGCTAATTTGTCATAGAATTATAGCATTTGTAATTGTTTGTTTTATTAAACGTGGTCCTGGTACAGGTTTCACAAAGATCCTAAGTTGAACTTAACTTTAAGTTGGACTTAAAGGAGCTACACAAAGAAAATTCACTAACAACTCATAATTAGAACAAATTACATATGGATGGAACGATTTTTTCTTGAAAAACATGAACAATTTGCTGAGAAATCATATAGATATCATGGAAAGGCGTAAAATGCAATTTTTCAAGACCCTCCTTAGCCCCCGAACGCCCCTGAACATAAGTCAAACACACAAGCGTAGCGAGCTCTAAATAGTGACGTCACACACTGAACAAACAGCTCAGTGCCGTGTAGCAGTATGCAGCTAGCCAACCGTGTCCCGTATGTGACGTCACAATTATTGATGCTCTACAAAGAACCGCTGTAGGCAGAAAATCTGGATCTCAAAACTAACATTTTTTAGAGTTGATTACTGCGGGCCCCAAACATATTTTGAAGAGAAGAGTTGTTGTATTTGATCGGCAAGGCTTCCTCTTTGCAATGATATGAGTTTTGCATCAATTCAAAACAATTTTGATTTCTTCGTGTGGCTACTTTAACAATTATGGAAAGCCATTGGTATCTTTGAAAATATTTTTGTAAAAGTTATTTTGAAAGGCATAAAATGTTGATTCAAATCATTCATATTTTTTATTATCAAGGAGATTTCATGCTCCTGATGTGGAATTTATGAAAAGTCTAAAATACTTCAAATTTGCTTTTGAATGTATTTCATTATAAGGCTACAAATGGCTCTCCATAATATTCAAGTCCAACTTAGAGTTAAGTTCGACTTGGAATCTTTCTGAAACACCCCCCTGGTGTTCTTTTCAGCTATTTACACAAAGTTCATCAGAGATCATTGATGAAGCATCAATTACCTTTCACATTTATCTTTCAATACAAGTAGGACAATGTGAGACAACACATCGTTCCAAATTTCTTTATGCTATCAAAACTGTACGTGGGCTTTCATAATATACTTTAATGAGGTGATTCATTACAACTTTGGAAAATCTGTGTAATATATCATTGTATCATGTATTAATTTTATATGTAATCTTGCTTACCACATGTGCATTAATTTTTTATTTATTTTTTATTTGAGACTAGTGCTTAAAAAATTGTCAAACCAAAAAACAGATATGTGTGCATAAAACTAAAAAATTTTGTGAAAAAGTTAAATTTTCTAAAACTGTCATGCGATAAAGTAATAGAATCAAAACGCAGATTTTTATGCAGTTCGCAAGGGCTTTGTATTCCATATATGTAAGAAGTAAACATTGAACTTTAAATGATCCCCCATTAACTTTTGAAGTGAATGATGGATAAACTACTTGAAGTGTACCAATAATCTGAAAAGATGAAGGATAACATTAAACCCTGTGTATGGGGCTTGCACGGAACGTAAGTAGGATTTGGGTTCTGTGCGAGCCCTAATCTATGCGAATACATACATGTAAGCATGTGTTAACTAGTCTATATGATCAATAAATTATAGAATAATATGTCCATGTAACATGTGATTAATTCTGATATTCAAATCGACTCATTTTAATTGTCTACTGTTGAATCAATGCATTATTGTGTCTATGCCCTTAAATGGGCTTCCAGTTGTATTTAAATACAGGATGATGAATCTAAAAGATGTGTAAATCATAGTACTATATGAAGGATGTTATATAATATGTATAATTTTGGAAATTGGAAAGGAGAAAATAAATGAAGAAGACGATACACTTTCAGTATTTGTGAGTTTATTAGCGTCAGACCCATCCAGTCGACTTGAAAACTTGCACCATAATGCATGATTGTAAACACCATAAATCATAATACCACCTCACATACACTGGTCTAGATAAAACAATTTAAAAAAATGTTTTTTGTAACATGATCACATATTATCTGCATCTTCTTGTTCAATCCATAGAGGTACATGCAGGTGGTAATAACATGTACAAACATATTGAAATTGGCATTTGAGATACCACAACTAAAAATTGTGATGAATTTTGAAATAAACCTTAGATCAGCTGCATGATTTGAATAATTTCCCATTACACATGAGGACAAAATCAAGATAAACTTCAGCACTCGTGCTAATAAAGGTCCCTTTACCTTTACCTATTTGGAAAGGAATTTGATTTTTGTCAATGATTGTTGAATTCAAATGTTAAGTACACTTGGATGAAATAAAACCCAAGGATAAAACCGGTAACTGAAGTCTTTATCAAAGATGCATCTTCTTTTAATACTCAAATAGGGCCATTTGTTATTAAATCCATATGAGTTCATTCTTTCAAGGACAGTTCATTACGAAGATCGTTCATACGTGTATAAAGTCATACATGTAGGTCAAAGCAAAGGAGAGCTATATTATACATGTCTTTTAAAGACGTGCTGGTAGATGAACAAAACCAACCATATCTAGCAATATCAAATGACCTCTTCAGGGCCTGTGGGAGACCACATCCAACTGTAGCTGGCCTTTGTAACCGTTCCAAGACGTACATGTGGCAGATCTATGTGATTGTGTGCACCAGGTGGCCACAACCTGGGCCCCGTTTCACAAAACTTGTCATCAGTGACAGTTTTTGTTATAAGCTACTGAAATCCTTGCTTCTGATTGGTTATCAGCAGATTTGTCATTGAAAAAAGGCTTTGTGAAACAACCTCCAGGACAGAAGCAAATCTTCATGACATTTCATTTGAGTCATTCCTGGGTCCTGTTTCATAAATCTTATTATCAATAACAACTGACACAAATCTATGACAAATCCGCTTATAGCCAATCAAATGCCGTGATTTCAGTAGCTTATAACAATTATTGTATCTTGTTATTGATAACAAGTTTTGTGAAACGGGGCCCTGCTCCATTGTGGACCTTCAGGCTTCTTGCTTAGGACCAGTAATCCTAACACCACATCAAATGCAACATCATAATAATAATTATCTGGATTTATATTGCGCTTAAAGGTACTATGTCCCTTTTGCAGCCAACCTCAAATTCTGTAGAACTTTGCAGGAATTATGAATATGTCATGTATGTCCTATCTGTGAAATTTAAACGTTAGCAGTGTCCTCATATTATGCAATTATGCAAGGAAACCCGTTTACTTGCTAGACTTCACTGTCAGACACTATTGAGTGACTGACTGGCTTTTTTTCTTCTTTGGTAATAACATACATGAAAAGAGTTGTAAAGGGTACATGAGCATTTGTCTACATCAACCCACTTCTTGTGAGGGCCAAGATTAAACTGATTGAATCTTTGCACAGCATAAAACGTATGACCATTCGGAACAATTGTCTGAAAATCAAGACTATTACTTTTGGGCTCTATAGCCCTAAAGTCTATTTGACAACTACATGTAATATTCATTATTTTCCCACTTGGAGACATTTTCAAGCCCCACCTTTTTTAGGGAAGTTCTAAATAAGTATTATCTTTCAAATGCAGTTGGAATTTAACTTTTTCATTTTTTGGCCTGCAAATGGGACATACAGGTAGTACCTTTAAAGCACCACTGTCCTACTTGTAGCTACTTGCTCCCTCTATATAGAAAACAATGCCTAATCGGTGCCAGTTGGTCCCCCATGATCCTCTTTTTCTAATGTTAATTGAGAGCTGGATTGATGATAACCACCTGTCATTGACCATACTGTGTGGTCTAATCCCTCCTGGCCAAACTAGTGCAGACGGGCTTCAATAGGAATCATCAGATTAATTATCGCACAATGTGCACCACCTCCACTCCCTGAAGAGTATTCCAACCACATGGTCATGGTGAGGGCATATAGCAACTTACTAACACAGAGGCTTTCGTCATCATAACCAGGTCCCCATTTCTCTACTGGGTATGGAGTGGCAAATGTAGATCAATGCCTTCCCAAAGGACATAGTGTCATGTCAGGGATCGAACCCATGACCTTTGCTTTTCATGTCACATGCTTATACCACACTACTACGACATCTCTACACATCAAGAGGCTATAGTTTAGTACTGATATGCAGGCAGTTCCCCTGGGTTCATCTTTTCTTCTTCTTATTCTTCTTTCTGTGTTTCCCACCATGCTGGGTTGATGCTGCCAAAGAAAAATATTGATTGGTTTTTATTTTTTTAAATCCACTGTACATTTTGCAGACAATAGGCAAATTTCATAATGTATCCAAGTTTATGCATATATGCCTTTATGAAGCGCCTCAATATGATTTTTTTTTCCCATTCACCTCTTACCAATAAATATATCTCAATAGTTGGAATTCGGATTGCATACATTAGCTGTTGCTAGGTAGGACAAATATTGTGGCTTGTCCTACCCAGCAACATGCACTACAGGAGATTTGCATTCTGACTATTAATATACAATTATTTGCAACAGCTGAATGAAATTATTTTTATCGAGGCACTTTGGTTTAGAGGGGAGGGCATGTAGGTACATGTATTAAAATTGGGCTCCAGAACAATTTTTTTGAGAGGGCTGTGTCATAAGTGTACTTTTATCGTGCAAACTCAACCCCTTAAGACACACTTTGAAGAACAGGGCAAAAGAAATGTGATGCGACTTACGATGCTTGAAGTTTTGAGGGCTAGGTGGGAAGGTGAGAGGGACACAGCCCCTCCATCTGTTGCTACGATACGGGGCACTGGGATCCAGAGGTACCCAGGGGATTGTGGGAGGAAGTGATGTCATCAGCTGACCGGCTTTATGAGCTGCATGAAGGTCATACGGTGCCCTGATCAAGAATATCAGAAAATACATATACGTGGAGTGTGAATTAGAAATACATACAAGAGGATCAGAGCATAGAAAGAAAACTAATTGTCAAGTGCCCTGTAGAAGGATGAGAAAATATGTACAGACAATAGATTTACATTAAACAGAAAAACACATTTCAATTCAACATCATCTAATTCAAAACAATGGTGGGTGTTTTGATTATGGGACACGATGGCTTCATGCTCACAGTAACAGAAGGCAATCTACATGGAAAGATGATAAAAGGAAGATCTCCCAAAGGATACTTTAATAGACAATATCATTGGAGAATGTGACTACAGTGATTAACCTGTCATATCGTAGGCGTTATGAAGAGACAATCCATCATATCTATTACTGTAATGACTTGTCGTTTCATAATAAAGCCAAAGATATTACAGAGCAGTATTGATAATGGGTGGTATTTCATCCATTATATTGCACAGTGTTTGTTATTTCATTGATGCCGTTTTTCTCTGTTTGTTTTGGGATTTGTTCTGTCTTATTCTGGCAAGGGATGGGGTGGGGCAACAGCTGTCTTGCTATAACCCACAATTCACCTGTGCTACAATGTACTAATACCCAACATTTTTGGCGGTTGCATGGGTCCACGCACTGGTATATGCAGATATGAGCATCTCCAGGTTTTGTCTCAACAAAGCGGGGCGCAGGCATTTCATAATAACCCCCCAATCAGTGTATGGTATGTGTACTTACCGTACATTCTTGGCGGTTGGGTCGACGCACTGGTAGATGCAGATATGAGCGTCTCCAGGTCTGTGCCTCAGCAGGTATCTGCCCTCGGATAAACCCGCTAACTTGCCAAGGATGAGATACAGTACCTTCATGCACATACCAGGGCTATATATATATATCAGAGAAATTAAAGGAGAATGAAAGACAAATGGAAAACATAAGATGAATATCATAGTACAGAACATGCAGTGCCCTATTCAACAGACCTTACCTTTGTTTCTTTTTAATTGCACATTAGATATTTGTACTCAGAATATATATTGCTGCTTATTGGAGAAATTGTCTGTTTTATAGTATTTTTTTAAATAAAGACAGAAACAAAAGATTTGGTCTTTGTTTTTGCATACATGCTAATTTCTTAATTTCTCCTTTAAAGGCATTGGTTAACAAAGTTTCCAGTTTTACGAATCTGAGATGCATGGCCCTACGTGTTACCAATGTCTGTGATATGGTGTAATATTGAAGCCCTAAAAAAAATTGCGCTTCAAAATTATCATGAAGTACCTAAAAAATGTAAAAACCTTTGAGTGACTGGTTTTACCATACTAATTTTCCTCATTAGACTGTAGTGTTCTAACAACCGTTGGGAAAAGGGTTTTTGAAATTTCGAATTCCAATCATCAATATCTTGGTAATCAGACAGGCGATCGGCTTGTAAAAGTCTTGGGGTTCCTGACTGAAGGTTTATAATTATTATTGCAGCATGAGCTAAATCCAGGATTCTGTTTAGAATCTGAGGCAAAGATACCCAATTCCTTTTAGTGCCCATAATTATTTGTTGGTTTAACACTTTCTATGTGAATGCACGCCTTAAAGTGTGTACTTTGTTTCAGTGTACTCACCTGAATGTTTGTTGTGGCTGTGCCATGGTGAAACCATCTAGACATTCCCAGCTCAGGATCTCTGATGTTCTGGAATCTATTCTTCCTGTAAAATGATTAAATACATAAATGGAAAAAAGGGGAAATGTACCATGTCTTCTTTGCAGCTACTTATAAATGTGTATTTATATAAATGTGTATTAGTTTAGGGTCCTTTAATTGATTTTCAACTCTAAAATTCACAGTTCTTCTTCTCTTCATATGCATCTGTCTGTCCTATCTCTCTGCCTTGCTCTCTCTCTCTCTCTCTTTATATGTATCCACCTTCCTCTTTCTCTCTCTTTATATGTATGTATTCCCTTTCCTCTCTCTCTTCATATATATATATATATATTATATATATGTATCCCCTTTCCTCTCTCTCTCTCTCTCTCTCTCTCTCTCTCTCTCTCTCTCTCTCTCTTTTTTCGCCTGTCACTCCATGTTCATACCCTCCTTGCATGTTATTATGCATGCTAAGTTATCATTAGCAAGATGCCTGTGAAGCCTCGTTCAGATACGTTATATTATATAATATTTCCTCTTTTTTTAAACGTAACGTGCAATACTCTTCTGATCTCTGTATCTTATGACACACAGCTACCTGAATATGTGTAGGATCTTTGTTGCACGTAATAGGACATTTTCGTAATGTTAACAAATACAACGCACAAATCTTTGATTAAGTGCCCGTTGTTACAGATTATTTCATTCACCGGATACAAATAACTGTATTTCAATAGCCAGAATGCCATTTGCATACATTACATGGTGCTAGGCAGGACGAGACAATTATTTGTAAAAGGTGAATGAAATCTTTTGTCAAGAGGCACTTAACAACGACTTGCAAATTTTATTTGATTTCATTTCATTACAAAGACGGTCTATTGCCATTCATTTACATATACAAAAATGCAAGTATTTTTTTAGAATTCATATTTTTCAATTGGTTTACTGCAACATATCTCAACGAGCCATATTAGTGACATCAATTATCAATGTACACATTCATTGCAACCACTTCAAAGCATGCTAAAATACGTACCTCTGAGGTACTTTGATCCTGGGTTAAGGGAGAGGTTGAGCCACATCCTAGTCAGATCACTGGCTGTTTGCATCTCCAGGCCAAGACCCGACTGATACTCCATCTTCTCACCTACACTCACAACCTCACCCTGCAAACGAGAATATATTATGAAGATTCTTGTAGATAGTTTGTTTGTAATGTAATGGCAGTAAATCAAATAAATGTTGTGCCAACTTGTTTCTTATTTGTAGGACCAAGAAAAAGTCAATGCCACTTTTTTATTTCCTGCAGATTGGGGGTCAGCTTTCATCCAAAACAAATAATTATAATACTCTGGATTCATATAGCGCGTAATACGAAATACCGTCTCTAAGCGCTTTTCATTCAACATAATTTGACCTTACCTGTCACACAACAGACACACCTGCATGTATACTTTTTCAGTCTATCGATCTCATTTTAACAATTGTAATATAATAATTCCCTCTCTCTCTCTCTATGTATATATATATATATATATATATTTTTTTTTTTTTTTTTTTTTTAATAATTTTTTATTTATTTAAAGATTAGTTTTACTTGCAATAATTGGTTCAATATTTCGAATAACTGTTAAAGGTTGTTCATCCATCTATTATAATTTATTTATATATGTATATAACTTTAGGTATGAACAATAATGTTAACTTTATCTTTTATCATTTTTATTGTACATTTGTATGATCATTCCTGTTTTTATGCAACTTTTTATGTAAACATTGCATTATTGGTCCCTGGACTACTGCATTGTACATTTTATATGTTGATATTAATAAACCGAAATTGAATTGAATTGAATTGAATTTACAGATATCATTACCCTGGTCATCGGATTCATTCATGCACAATGTGCACCATCTCTATTCCCTTGGGAGTATTCCTATTATATATGGTCACCGTAAGTGCATATGGCAATTAATAACACAAAGGCTTACGTCATCCTACCAGGTCACCATTTCTCTCATGGATATAGAGAGGCAAATATAGATTAATTACTTGCTAAAGGACATTATATATATTTGTCACATCTATGATCTTCATCTTCCTTTTCAATGAAAGTACCCTCCCCAAACAATTTGATGATAAAGTTGCCCTTCATCACATTTGAATGATGATCACATCAAGTTATCTCTTTTGGTATCCTTACTCCTACCTGTAACGTGCCAGGACATTTGCTTTGTGTCAGCAGTCGTAATCGGCCAAACTTCCAGAGGCTATAGGCCCAGCTTCCTTCCGTCGGAGGCTCCAAGTCCACACCTTCAGGCATGAAACCCATCACAGCTTGTTGCGTCTCTTCTGCACCAATGGCTTCATTACTTCCTGCTGGATGACCTTGTCCATGACTTTGGCCGTGACCTTGAGAGCTATGACCTTGAGGTTGACCTTGAGAGCCATGACTTTGAGGTTGACCTTGAGAGTGTTGTTGTTGACCATTTGACTTCTGTCTGGTGAGCATTTTCTCCTGGAGCCGCATGATTTCATCGATGGTTGACTCTGCTTTGTTCTTCTCACCTGGGTCTTTGTTTCCTGGCTTCCTGGGCGTGCCGGACCTTGCAGATGAACCTTTCTTTGGCGTCCCTTTTCTCTTCATGACTACCTTAGGATTGGCACAATCTTCTGTACGCACTACAGTGGTTTCTTGCCTCTTTGACACAACAGCACCATCCTTATTTTGGTCAGAACTTTTCACACTGTCTGCAGAATTGTCTTTTCTACTTCTGATTCTTAGACTCCTAACAGTCACACCATCTTTTCCCTTTTCATCCTGTCCACAAGCCAAACTTTTGGGGGATATCTTGTGGTCTGTGACTGGATTCTCATCATTGTCTTTCCTCCCTTTGTTTACTTCAGTCGAGGCCGTCTGCTCATCCTTGCCCGGTTGTTTCCTGGGCCTTCCCCTCTTTTTTTTCACTGGCACTTCTTCCACTTGTCCAGCACTTGTGTTCCCATCGCTGGAACTTTGCTTCCTGATACGAGAACTTCTCCTTGTAGCTATCCTTCCATCAGGCACTTCTTCATCAGGTTTCCTGTATGTCTGTTCATCCTTGGCAATGTGTTCTACTGTAGCCTTGTCTACATCCTCTGGCTCTGGTTTTACATCATCCTGTCTTTGATCACCCTCTACAATCACTTCTTCCTTTACCATGTCTTCTTGATCTTTGTCCCTTTTCTGCAAAGTGGTTTCCTCTGCAGATTTCCCTGTTACCTCAGGCCCTTTTGAGGATGGCCAGTCTCTTGTTGCTGATGGGCTGCTCCCTGCATCCGACTCCATCATAATGACTAAATTATGACCATCGTCGCTGCTATCGCTCATTATCCTCATATCAGGTTTGTGCTGACTTTCCTGAACAGTACTTATATTTTCTTCGTCTCCATCCTCCATGGTAATGTCTAATTTAACTTCCGTGTCTTCTACACCCTGTAACTCTTGTGGTTGAGCAACACATGCCTCATCTGTTGCTAAAGCAGCATCATCATCGATACTTGTTGATCTCCTGCGAATATCAACCTTGACAACTTTCCTCTTTGAGGCTGCTGCCAATATTAGCGCTTCCTCCTCCTCATCACCTTTGTTCTCATGTTGTGTTGAAGATTCAACAGATGCCTGATGTATGTCATCACATGAAAGGCTTGTATCTAAACTTATATTTCCACTATTACTTGATTTAGTGTCATCTAGAAACTCCATCTTAACATCATCACCACTCAAGGACTTTCTAGGATCCACTAGATCTTTATCATCGGCTGGAGTCTGTTCAGAAATCATCATGGGACTGCTTTCAACCTTCACAACATTTGAGGCCTCCTTTCCTTCACACTCCACTCCAAGTTCCACTTTCAACTCCTCCGTTCTCTCTTCCTTCTCTGGTGCCTTGGGCGTAGGACTTCGAAGGTCACTCCCAAAGGTCTCTAGGTCAGTCAAGGACATAGAGCCAAACTCATCCACATCCTCTTCCGTTTCAGGCTCCTCCGGAAGTGTGGTTTCCAGTTTTTCAAGCATTATGCCCTCAAGGACATCTTCTTCTGTCCTGTCAGACATCTTGCAGTACTTCTCGTTGCCTCCAGTTGTCAGCATCTGCTTCAGTACCAGGTTGTGGTAGAGACCACTTGCATCGTGTGGGTAATACAGATGTCTCATCAATGGCTCTTCGATAAATGCCACCTTCCCCATGGGCCTCTCTGAAGAAGATGAAAGAAATCATACAAAGACAAAGAAGGTATCAAACAGAAGTCAACAAAGTCATGCACTAAAAAGTTAAAACATGAGATTCAGTCTGTACAAAATAATCTCCTATACCTAAAGATTCAGAAAATCAAGTAAATATGTCTAATATGCCATCTCGCAGAAATGTAATAATTTGCCATAAAATAATGCATTATGTACCGTAAATCTCTGCGTATAAGGCGCACCTTTTTACCACCGAACAAAATTGAAAGTCGGGGGTGTGTCTTGTACACAGATACACAACAACAACAACAATTTGTTTTGCCCCAAAAGTAGGGGTGCGTCTTATTCACAGAGATTTACAGTACATGTATTAAATCCATGTTGACCTTCAATTTCACTTGAACTGCATTTCCAAAAGGATAAATCATGGGTTATTGTGGGATTTGAATATGCTTGGAATGGTAAAAGTTGGCTACAAGGTACCATGATAATTTTAAAAAACAAGAAAGGGGGTGGCTTTTATTTCTGCATGCAGTTATGAGAGAAAACAGTCAAACCTGTCTATAGCGACCACCCAAGGGAAATACAAAAAGTGGCCTTTGTAGACAGGTTCCTTTAGTACATGTACATGATTCAATGAGAAACCATTTTCAAGGGAAACAACAAATGTGGCCTTTGTAGACAGGTGGTCTTTGTAGACAGGTGGTCACTAAAGCGGGTTTGACTGTATCAGAAAAATGTGTCACCAAGTTCACCTTTGACCTCTAATGGAATCTCCCATTGATGCTCATAGAGGGGTGCATGGTTGTTCACGAGGGTGAAGAAGCTGCTAGCAGAGAGGACTATTTCTGCCTTGTACACCTCAGCAAGTTTCTGGCAGTTATTCTGGTTGGTCACCTACAGGCATAAGGAAACAAAATAGCATAGATAATAATTCATTTTGTAAAACTTTTTCTAAAACATTCAGGACCATGTTTCAAGCTTCAAGTTTTATTTCAATTCAAATCCATAAAAAACACATTAGATACAGATTATATACAATATAGAAAACAGAGAACACACACAAAATGGAAACATGTCTACAAATATACCGTAATTATACAAAGTTATAATCAGCAATAGAAATGAAGTATATATTGTTTTCAGAGATATCACATTTTATTTAAACAATACAGAAATAAAAGGAAATATTATTGTTGCCAATTTGAATTTAGCCCTAAAAATAAATCCTGTCCTAAAAGGGTTAACAGTATTTCAGTGAAAAGTACAATTTAAGGGAAATTAATAATATGGTCTCTATAGATAATAATAATAATAATAATAATAGTGGGTTCTTGTAATCCTATATAGCGCTCATGTCTGTCAGACTTGACACTCCTGGTGCTCCCGATTATTACCCTGGCTTTAGCACGGCTGCCATTACGGCACTCTAGCATTTTAAGGAATTAATTCCTGCCAGGTACCCATTTACATCACCTGGGTTGAGTGTGGCAAATGTAGATCAATGTCTTGCCAAAGGACATTAGTGCCGCGGTGGGACTCGAACCGCAGACCTTGTGATCGACAGTCCGGTGACATATCCACTTGACCACAACACCTCTACACAGATAGGTGATCATTCTATACAAGCGTTTATTGAAGTAACTTTCACTAAACTTACATCCTCTTGCACTTCCGATAGATTTTCACCTTCAGTTCCAGATGTTTTCAAAATCACCTTTTGATCTTCCAGTGGTGGAACGACCAATTCTGTAGGCTTACCCTGAAAAAATAAGAAGCCAAATGGTTCAAAATGATGCTGATGGTAAGATAGTAGCTGGCGACCTTGTCTCATTTATAATTTTGACCCAAACTGAAAACCAACTTTAAATTTCAACAATAGGGCTAAGCTTTATGGTATTGATGTCTTTGGAAAGGTGAATGCATAGACATTTGATTTGGAAAACCTTTTTTTTTAATGTCCCAGCAAAGAGAAATTCAATGACCTTTGTATCAATGGTCAGATAGGGTTCATTTTTGAAAATCTGTTTTATTAAAAATGTGCGAACCAAGTTTGAAGGGGATCAGGTTTAACCCATTGGGTGGTTTGTTATCATGATAGACAGATCTTAAAATGATGGGAATTAACTCTTAAGCTGCCACCCATACAATGCACCCAGTGCCACAGTGCTAATCCCTATTGTGCCAGCCACAAATCTCCTGAGTGCCAAGTTAATTTTAGGGTTGGTTCAAGTGCGTGTTATTTAAATCTTTACAAAAAACAAATCGCTAAATTACTTGAGAAAATCCAATCTGACTGTTGTATACAAAGACGCGTAATCCAAAGCCGATAATCTGATGCACGCGATGGTACTTTCAATAGCGCTGCAAAAGCACTCAGCACGGTGCAATGGGCATGAACAATGACTGTTATTACATATGCTTGCTAGCGTGCACAAAGCAGAGTAGCGGTGGCTCGCTAGCATGAACGTAGCAATCAATCGATAGCGCGCTCGCGTGCACAGAGCACTATAACAATAGCGCGCTAGCAGTCTCATGGCAGGATATGAGTTAAGATCTTAAAATAATGGGACGATCTTAAAATGATGGGACTTAGACAAATCTTTTCAGCTTGCATATCGAGGAGATGGTTTATGACAAATTTATGATAATAGGGGATCCAAAACATGTTTTTAATTACTCAAATTTGTGATTACTATCAGAAATTATGGAAATCCAATGAATATATATAGCTACCAATTGACAGAATCAGGATTTCTTTTCAATTGTATGCAAAATAATCTGCCATGCCAACAATAGCACAATGGTCAATTTTGAATAGTTGTCGATTAGTAACTTTAACCCTTAGCCCATAATTATTCAGAACATTTACACTAACCAGGGCCCTGTTTCATAAAACTTGTTATCGATAACGAATGCTAAATTTCTATGACAAATTCGCCCTCAGCCAATTCAATGCCACGATTTCAGTAGCTTAAAACCTTTATTGTAACTTGTTATTGATAACATGTTTTATGAAACAGGGCCCAGAAACAAATTCAAAACCCAATCGCAACCCATGATCTGACCTGTCATCCTTTCTGAAATGCATTGCTTGTGACAAACCCCAGTGATACATACCACAAAGACTGGTGATCCTATTCTTTGAAGAGTGGGATCCGACGGTAATGGTACTCCTGGATTGAGAGTGACAGTCTGCAGAACTGCATAGTGCCGAGGAAGGGATTCCACTCTTTCTAGATTTCTCTTCAATGAATCCTTTGAAAATACAAGTGAAAAATAATTTAGCCGTTAAATATTGAATATTGTGGATTGGGGTCTACGTGTCTATGTGATCATCAAATCATATTGCTAAGGTTACTAACAGTAGGCATATATGTAGTATACTCTCTATATGGTAAATGCATATCACAGCCTTTAAAAATCACTGATATGATATGACAAGATATGATATATATTATCAAAATTAATTCGATGACCGGGGTAATCTCTGTAAAGTGCTTTGAGAGGGCCTTTGGTCCTGGAAAGCGCTATATAAGAAGTTCTAGCTATTATCATTATTATTATTATTAACAAGGGCCTAATTTTACTAAGTAGGAAAGAGATAGGTTCAGACATCAAATATCTAGATATTGTCCTAATCTAGGCACTGATACCAAAGATGGGACTCTGGACTACATGTAAATATCTAGTGGTCGATCATTTGTCTACCACTATACACGACCCAAAATTTGATCTCAAGTCACATCTTTCAGAAGGGCGAGATGAACAGTGAACACTTTATGGTAGATGAGTTTGGGATTGTATTTTCAAAACTGGAATCTTTCATCAACACCCCACCCACTTTTCCAAACATCATTTAATAAAAACATAGATCTCCAATTAAAGTTAATCATTACGGGATTGTGGGTAGCAGAGCTGTCAAACTAATGCCCAGCTCAATTTCAGACTAGATTTGCGAACATTATTCTATCCATAAACTATAATGAATGAAATATGAAATGTAAAAGAAATGTTGATTACCTTGAAGTATTTCACAGCTTCAGTTGGCAAAGAGATGTAGCTTTCTGGCTGGTTTTTAGCTATGTACTCTGCAAATGAGTTGAAGTCTTGTTGATCTTGGTATATCTGGGCTCCAAGTTGCTAGCAAAAAGAAAATTGATTATAAAGTTTCCTTTATGATATAATAAAGGGCATTGTGCAAGAAATGTGTCATGTACAAAATACCTAATATCATTATATTTCATTTTATTTAAAAGAAAATTAATTGAAGATTGATTGCGTTATTTTCTGGTACATCAGTCTATATTATGTCCATACTGTTACAAGAGCCTTTTCACTTTCTCGTTTTACAAACAATTGCTGGACATAAATTTGACTGACGAGTCTTGTTACACCATTTGGATTATACAATCAGTCAAACAAACAAGAGAACATTTAGCTGGCAGTGAAGTAACTTTCAATTTCAATTCAATTATGTTGTATCTACAGTATCTGAATGTTACTGCACAATGCACATCAGCAAATGCTTGAAGAAATTCCAATGTACCCGAAATGTAGAGTGAATTATGATCGATTAGCAAAATTGAAGTAACCCCTTAAATTGGGAGAGTCCACCTTGATATTAAGTTGGTTTTAATAGAAGCAGAAAAATGAGAGGGACAGGTCAGTCAAAGTTTGAGCCAATCTCTGAGTTGAAATTAAGAAAGTTGGGAATTTTAAAGTTGAGATCGATCAAATACAAATTGGCGAATGTGTGACATATCAGGTGAGGTTGACTACCATTTGCAATGTACTAAAAAAAATATTTAAAAATCTATTTTCCCTAAACAAAATGTTCAATCATACATGCACCCTAAATATAATTATTGTCAATATGTTTCTATACAACCCCTGTATGAAAAAAATCTTTTCCGTCATCATTAACTAAGAAAATAAAAGTTTATGAAATTTCTGTAATGCGCAAACTGGGTGTTCCATGATGCCCAAGTGACAAAATGCCCTAACCCTAAGTCCACCCTGTCATACTGACAGGTCTTCTTACCCTCCACTGCTGATGTTCCGCCGACTGCTTGGAGGTTGTGACCCTGGCGCCCTTTGACCCATACTTGGCTTGGAGTTCCAGGAACTTCTTGTGCTGTGCGAGGGTCAAGCGAGAGAGAAAGTGGGGTACCTGACCTTTGGGTCGGGGCGAGAGGAGACTGTACACGTTCCCTGCAGCCTTGGGCTTTGGCTTCTTGGTGGAGCTGAGGTTGTCGGGTGCATCTGCTGAAGGTGGCTTCTTGGAGCTGAGGTTGGGTGCAGCGCCTGCTGTAGGTAGCTTCTGTTGTTGCATGATAGGTTCCTTGGGAGGGTTGGTGATCTTCGCCTGCTTGGTTTGTTTCTTAGACTGCTTCTTCTCCTTCTCTTTGGCAACCACATCCCGCCTAAAAATCATTAAGTTTAGAATCTTTTTTGTCAAAATCATATTGATTGAGAGAGCATATAGCTCTCATTTATTTCTTCCAATATATGTACAATTAACAAAAATTAGAAAAACAAGGTAAACAGTATGTCATGCATAATTTCATGTTTACATAATAATAATAATAATAATACATAACATTTATTTGGCGCTTAATACTGATGTTTCTAAGCGCACAGTGTTCTGATTAAGAGAAGACTATAACCTGTAGAATTAAATTAGAAGAAAAAAGCAAAAATACAAAAGTAACATAGATAAGGTAAGAAAAACAGTGGCAATCAACTAAATACATCAATATATTGATAACACTAACAGAGTAATACATACATATGAGCTAGTAATACAAATAAATACAAACACCAAATAATGTTGGGAGAGCTTGAAGATTCGCATTTCTTCATTTATTTTTATTTATTTACTTTTTTGTGGGGGGTACCTTGTCCTTGAGCCCGTAACCCCCCCCACCCACCCCCCCCCCCCCCCCCCCCACCCCCCCATGTCCCCTCTACAACCGCTATTGCTTTGAACTTAAAGGTAAAGACCAGTTATGGTCATGCGATTACATTGTGAAAGAAACGTTGTGGAATTGATCAGAAAAGGTTGATCATCTAGCATATAAGTATTGGTGTGTATACTGCAAGGTTCTGGAATCATCAAAATGATAAGATATTTGGCCCAGTCTTCGTAAAGTTACAAGCACTGTACACGGAAAGATGTATATGGGACTATACGCAACACGTGCGCGACACATGCGTTTATCTCTCACAGACCTCTGACCATGTAGATAAACTAATTACCAAATATATCAATTAGTAGGCGGTTTCCCGGCAAAATTGTTATCATCATGTATTAGTCAAAACATATTCTTTCACATGATTGGTAATTTCATTTTTTGAAATTGGGGCGTTTCCAATACTGGTCTTTACCTTTAAAGGGAAAGTCCACCCCAGGATTTTTTTTAGCTGACGATATAGACCTAATAATACCATGAAGAATGATACAAGTCTCATTAAAATCCATGATCACATAACGAAGATATATCGACTTTTTTATCGAAAATCAGCCGCCCCCCAAATGCAAATGCGTTACATGGGCATGAAACGATCGCCAAAAAATAACCGATAGTATCGAAATTGTGACGTATGTTGCGAGCTGCCTTCTTATTTCGCAGACATTCACTTTCGCTCGCGGTACACTGTTATCGCACTGACACGACGAATCATGAATGAAAGTGAATGTCTGCGAAATAAGAAGGCAGCTCGCAACATAAGTCACAATTTTGATACTATCGGTTATTTTTTGGCGATCGTTTCATGCCCATGTAACGCATTTGCATTTGGGGGGCGGCTGATTTTCGATAAAAAAAGTTGATATATCTTCGTTATGTGATCATGGATTTTAATGAGACTTGTATCATTCTTCATGGTATTATTAGGTCTATATCGTCAGCTAAAGAAAATCCTGGGGTGGACTATCCCTTTAAGGATGACAGATGACAAATTTATCCTGTTAGTGATTATACTTACCAATTTTTTGAAGCTTTGGTTTCTTCATGACGACGGGCTCGAACGTTGTGTGTTCGGCTCAAAGAGAACATCTCATAATCCTCTTCGGTAAAGAAGACGTCATCATCATCATCATCATCATCCTCTCCCATCTTTTTATAATCTGGTTGTTCAACAAGGTCTACGGGTTCCACAGATCTCCAAACTGCAAAAAGGTCAACGCAAGCAGGGGATTGAATCTGATATTAATATTAACCGTCGCCACAAAGTGAAGTGATGATTAAATGATGTGTGAAAATTAAAACAAAATACTTTTGTTAATGTTGAAATAAATCATGGACTTACTAGTAATACTAGATCTAGACCGAAAGCTTCAGTCTCTGATATCGACGGTTGTTCTGTGAGATTGCATCTGGCTCTTCTGACCGCCTCTATACATATATGTCCACAAATGTCAGCTTAATTAAAGAAATGACCCATACCCAGATACCAGACGATAATTTCTGTCTAGAAATTTACAAGCTCAATCCATATTTTGCAAGTCAACGTCAAGTGCTCAGTGCATCCCCCAATACCCTAACTCCGGGAAGCTCCAACACCGGCGACGCGGCATGCGGCACCAATAGTAATACCCTAGATCTACATTTAATATCTGAACAATTCTCATGTTTTAACTATCATTTATTAGCTTACCGGTATAGACTTGTCACTTGACTTGTCTTGGTTCCACAGGAATACACTGCACAGCTAGCTAGTTGCACTGCCAGCTAGATAGCACCAAGTTCGCACGGTATACGGTGACTGGTGTTGCACGCTCACCCGGCCGTAGCTCCGGGGTGCTAGTTGTGCTAGATTACCTAGATGGAACGTGCGCATGATAGCTAGCTGGCAAGGCTGAGGGGTACAATAGCGCAGCTGAAAAGCACCTGCTCCGAATATCGCTGCATTGTCATTGACGCACGGCCCGTCCATGAGACTCCGTCGAATATATGAGCTATACTATCTTCGGACTTTTACACTGGCAAAACAACTTGGGTCTCAGCCTAGGAGCGAAGAATCCTTGAAAATGAGTGATATCGGTAATCCAGAGCAAGAGGATTTTGTGAGTATTGTTTTTCGTCTGTTTTGTTACAATTTCGTAAAGTTTTTTCGCTCTGAGTAAGATCAAGTCTAACTGAATTGTAGATCTAAATGTAAGTTGATATCAAATCATGCCAAGTCTACTCCAGGCGGCTCCGACCCCCCGACGCCCAAGGCGTGGCGACGTCGGAGCTCCGGAGGCCCGCACAGCTGCACAGGAAAACAATTTAAACAGCGGGTTGGGTCACATTTTTTTATGTAAAGAGGTAGTCTAGTAATTACAATTATGGGCGCTAATTCAGAATCATATACATACTTTAGCTTGGAGATACCTAGACCGAAAGCTTCAGTCTCTCTAATCGTCGGTTGTTCCACTGAGACTACGTCTGGCTCCACTAGATCTAGACCTCCGGTTACTGTGGAGCCAGACGTAGTCTCAGTGGAACAACCGACGATTAGAGAGACTGAAGCTTTCGGTCTAGGAGATACCCTACTAAAATTACTATAAACATACCAAATATTGACTAGATCTAGTTGTTAAAATTCAAATAATGGTCACGATTTAAAATAAAAATTGTTATGTTTCTTACCAGGCTGTAGTACTGTAGGGCGTCTGATCGCGCACCTGGTTTTGTGTGCTAAAACCGGCCTTCCCATAGACATTGCACACATCCCTATGCAGTGTACTTGCATTGCGCGCCCATGCAAAATTAGTCAATGTTTTTATCACCAAATTGAGATTCAAACCTTTATTCTTTGTGATCCTGAAGGCGATGCACAACAAATGATGAGGTGTCATATGAAAGAGCAGGTTAATCCCATAAATTGCATCGGGCGCGCGCGCGTGTGTAGTGTTAGTGACCGTAATGATGAATTGCTTAGATTAACTTAGCTGTCGCTAACTTCACGCAATGCGTGGAAGATAAGTAAGGGTAGGGTCTATAATTATTAATTTGGTGACATATAGTTTAGTAGATCCACAAGAAATAAACAATTGTTTCTCTCCCTCTGTCTCTTCTTATTTCAATTTTCCACTTAGGAGGCACAGGTGACTGATTCCGTCCTTGCCGATGAAGAAGAAGACAAACCGACAGTCAAACCGACGGTCCAGAAGACAGCCGACAAGGCAATAGGCAGATCCAGGTCTCGATCCGCTAGCAAGCATAAGAGCAGATCCTATCGGTCGAGGTCAAGGTCGAGGTCATATTCAAGGTCAAGGCGAAGGAGGCATCGATCTCACAGTCATGGAAGCCGACATAGATCCTCGTAAGTTCTTGATGATACTGGGAACGGGATACGGTTCTCTGACATTTTCAATGATACGTCAATTATAATTATATTTTACCCACGAGTGCAATTAAAATTTTGGTCTAGAAGTCTTATCCGAATGGAAATGGATGGG
>JAVYIG010012275.1:0-54758 GCA_035222895.1 Strongylocentrotus droebachiensis | reverse complement strand
GTCATTATTTGATATTAGTTATTGGTAAGAGACATTAATTTCCTTCATTCAAATACTGATAAGCAGGAAGACATAAAGGATCTCTTGATAAATACATTGGTTTCTTTTCTGTTAAGATATTTTATAAATATTTAGTATTAAATAAGATGATGGTGATCGATGAGGGACTGAGAATTAAGATGATGAAGATGATGGAACTAGCGGTGACACTCATGGTTATAAGGATGAAGAGGATGATGATGATGATGATGATGATGATGAGGGAGGAGGAGTAGAAGGATCATTATCACATTGGTAGTGGTAGTACAATGATGAATAGTTTACATCAGGGTATACCTCAGCTTTAGTGATTGATCACACTCATCATAATTTATGACAGTGATATACATCATGAATTATAAATGAATTCTTGATTACATGCCGATTGTCTTCTACCATTAGATCCTCATAGCGTTATTTGCTCATAATATGTCTAGCACAGCTAGTATTCTCCTCTCCCAGCTAACAATTTATTAATCTCGCTGAGTACTGAATCTCTTCTCACTCTTTCTCTCCATACAGGAGGCACACGCCATTCATCAGTCAGCCCGACTACAGAATATATGATCTCAACAAAAGGTTACAACAGAGAACAGAGGTAAGAGAATAGTATAGGGTGTGACATGAAAAAATACCTTCACATATTTCAGGGATGAACAGTGTCACTGTAGTATAGGGTGATACATATAATGTATTATTGATGTAATATGTCTCAACATAGTGTGGGCGATGGGGATTATCAGTGAGCCCAGCTAGCTACAGAATATATGATCTCAACAAAAGGTAACAACAGAGAACAGCATTAGTATAATGATATAGTGTCATTTTACGACTATTATACTAATGTAGAGTGATTTTATGACTTTAATGCCCACAAATGTTTCAGGACAATTAGGTCTTTTAGTTGGCTAGACTACAGAATATAGACCTACAATCTCAATTAATAGTTACAAAACACATGCGGGTCAATACATACACAGATACTAGTATAGGGTGATACATAAAAAGCATGATTCTTATATAGATGCTTATTTTAACGGAAAATGGTAGGGTATACTCCAAAGTGCTACAAAAAAGAGAAAATGTTCACATTTATATTCTAGTGCAACTGCTGTAATTACAGCACTTTCCCAAATGATGATTTTATTGGGCTAGTCAGATTTAAATACATTACGATGTATTACAATAGAGAACAGAAACAATGTTTCACTTTATGAACTTTTGTTTGCAGTAATCTCTCGGGACATAAATTACCATTATAGCAGATTTCTTTTCAGGTACCTGTATCATACAAAATGTTTAGTTCTCTTTGTCAGAATTAGAGGGGAGGGGTGAGTGGTTAGGTTTTTCAATATTCCTTTCTTCATGAAATCACCATTACAACCCTTTGAAAATAGGAAATGTAAAAAATACATCGACTGAGGTCTAATTTACCAGTAGTTTACCTGTGACACGTTTCGAGTGGCCTACAAATGCAACAAGTAGGTCTCTACTTTCCCTCTAGAGCGACGCTATAGCAGCCAAGGCTTTGAATAATTTCACAAAAATTGCAAGTTATCAAATTACTATGCGCCCAAGGGTTTGCCTGCGCACTCGGGTGTTTGTATTCTGTTCACTTGCCAGTGTTGGCTGTGTTCTCATTGATTTTTGGCTTCCTTTCTTCCCTCTCAAGAAGCCCATGTCCACATTAAAGTGACTCAGAAACATTGCCTCAGATTCTGTAACAAAATCCTGGACTTAGCTCATGCTGCAATCATAATGATAAACCTTTAGGTCAGTCAGGAATCCCATGAATTTTACAAGCTGATCGTCTGTCTGATTATCAAGATATTTATGATTGGAAATCGAAAATTAATTTTTAGTTTTCCTAACAGTTTTTAAGTGCTACAATCTATTGGGGAAAAATGAGTATGGTAAAACCGGTCACTCAAAGATTTTTACTTTTTTGAGGCACTTCATGATCATTTTGAAACAATTTTTTTTAAGACTTCAATATTACACCTTATTACAGACACTGATAATACAAAGGGCCATGCATCTCAGATTAACATTGTTAAACAATGCCTTTAAAGCTTTAGTCTTATTCCCAGACTCGTGAGTTTGTGACCTTTTGAGTATGTGACCTCCTTCTTTATCCTTGTCATATGGAGTACAAATATAGACTTCCTTCATGTCTGTCTGATGACAAGTTTACATTCAATTATAAGTTCTACCGGTAGTCTTTCTTATGGACTCATGTGATCGTGGGGGGGGGGGGGGGGGGGTTCACAAAGATCCTAAGTCAAATTTAACTCTAAGTTGGACTTAAAAACATTATGAAGAGCCATTTGTAGCCTTAAAAAAGAATATATTCAAAAGCAAAATTCAAGTACTTTAGACTTTTCATAAATTCCACATCAAATACATGAAATCTTCTCGATAATAGAAAATATGAATGATTTTAATCAACATTTCACGCATTAAAATAACCTTTACTTCCTAGTTTTCTGATGGCATGAAAGAACAAGCCCAACAATTTTACTTTTATCCTTGAAAAGGTCCATCTATTTTTCTTTTTCTTCTAAATTGTCTCATTAACATAATCCCACATTGATGATTTGATACCATGATTTACATTTATAAGTTACCAAGTTTTGTAATACTGTACTGTGTAGTATTATATATACAATAGATTTGTGATGGCATGACAGAAGAAGCTTAAATTTTTAAACCCCAATTCTCTTTGAATCCCATTTCTGTTTAAATTGCTTCATTACCTGGAAAGTTAGACATGAAAGAAGCTGAACCCCATTTAGTTGATTTAATTTGATGATGTATACATATTACATAGTTCTGTAGTATTTCATACAACACTGGACAGTTTTGTGAAAGCATGATAGAAGCCAAACTTTTTATATCCTTTTCCTTTTAAATTGCCTCATTACCAGGAAAGTGTACATGGTCGACCACACCTTGATGAATTAATTTCATAATTCACACTGCAGTACATCTGTACAGCGGGCTCAGATCCTTGTGGTTTCTGGTTTCTATGAAGTTTTGGATGTATGACAGATCGGTGTCTTATGGATAGTACGGTTGAATTAACCACAACGCTAAATAATGCAGTCTTTGAATTAATATTCTGCAATTATTTAGAAGAGAGACTAGCTAATATGCAGGTTGTGTAATTTTGTTTGTACTGCTGTCCATATGTAATAGTTTTCAAGAAAACTGAATTTTTGCAGGAAGGAGGTGCATATCATAGTAAGGACGATTTGACAATATAAAAAATTGATGGAAACATTATTGAAGAATTATATGCCCCAGCTGCCTCATGGATATGAGAACATACAAAAAGATTTGAAATTTTGAAGTGAATGTGAATGTAAAAACTGTCTGAATGTCTGATCCATTTGGTGTCTGAACTGTGGACAGAAATACCCACATTTGATTCAGATATAATAATGTTTTGCTCTGATCCCTTGACAATGATGGTACTTATAGTTAATGGTACAAATATTTTAAAAGTTATTGACTCATCAGTCTAAATAAAATAGTGAAACTTATTGTAGCAACCACCTGTATAAATAGACCACCTGTCGGTAGAGACCATATTTGCTGTGGACACTTGAATAAAGTTTCTATTATTATTTGGTTTATTATTATTTGGCGTCAACTGTGCCTTGTGGGGAAAGGCGAACTGAATCACTGTGGCCCTCCTGTCTCTCCTCCGGGTATAACTGGTTTGGGGTGTGGAGGAGGACTCCTATACAGGGGTTTCCCCATACCCTTATACGAATAGTGCAAAGGGGTCTCCATTTTAACGTCCTATCCGAGGAATGGTGTGTTTTCCACTGTAACAACAGGGGAGGGGCACGTTAACACACAACTCAGGCTTAATTCAGTCATCCGCCCTGAGTTGGATTCAAAGCCACGATCTTTGGTTCGACACGCCGACACTTTACCAACTGAGCCAACTCGCCTTCTTGTACCAGGAACCTGTATGTTAAGACCAGCCGCCCATGAGGACTGCTTTTCTTGTGTCCCTTGAGTGATCTTTATACACAGGTTTCACTGTAATTGTACATTGTGTCATCAGGACATAGGGGATCAGAAGATAGGGCTGTCACTGTCATGAAGATTTTATCATGCATATGATGCAGGAATTTGCTGCGTGCAGAATACCTTCTGAGAATATTTTCCAGAAAAATGTCTTCCAGAAAACAATCTTCTAGAAGATAACAAGATCTCGTTTTGAAAATGAAACCTACAAGAAAGCCATTGACCTTCTTTGAGCATTCCTTGAAGGGTGGGACCTTCCTGGAAGCTCACATATCTGATCAGTTTCATATGATTACAATGTGATGACTCAATGAGAATACTATAACTGCGCCTTTCAAAAGTTATGGTTTTAATGGTGTAATTGATATTTTCTAGAAAATCTCTGGATCAAATTACCACATCCCCAATTTGGGTTGATATAATTGTAGTTTTACTCATGCTATGGGAATTGGACTGCGGTGGAAGGGAGTTATAGAATGGTTGAAATGGGTTTTGTGCTACTCTTTGTATCCACGAGGCTCTTCCCTTTTCCAGTATTTTTCAGAATTCTTTGTTGATAAGGTCGTTAATCTTATTATGATGACCAAATATTGTTAAAATCATGATTTTACAATTTTTTTCTTCATTTTCATCCTCTTAAAGAAGTTATTTTATTACCAGTGTTTGGAAATATATTATTACATATGTGCAGGGCTCTGATCAAGGGCATAAAAGTGTTACATATGAGGTGAATTTTAAAAGTCAATTATAGACTGTGGCAACATTATTTTTGTAATCTGCAAACATTATGCAACACATAGCTAAAAAATTAGACCTTAACAAATTGCCGTTAAGCGGCAATCAGTAGCCAAATATCACATCATCAAAAATGTTACGTACATAACTCGGTGTCCACTTCATGCTGATATTTCTCTTATAATTTAAATTTTTCTCAACAAAGTACATGAGATGTTAAAACATACCCTAAACAAAACTTAAAACCATTGCCATATCAACTTTTTTAAATTTAGTTATTAGAATTTGGCCAAAACAAATATGGACACCGAGTTATGTACAGTACATCTTATTCTCTAGATGCTTTCTCTTTGCCTTATTGTCAGATATGGTTTTGCATTAGTCTAATATCGACTTCAATTGAAGGAATGATGTGTTTCCTGAATGAAACATAATTTGCAATGTGTAAATAGTTTGTAAACTACTATTTCAGGACTGAAATGTTAGATTTCTGTACTTAATCGTACATAACTGTGGACACCAAAAGTAAGTAGTTTTACATTCAAATTATAACTTCTTGTTCCTTAAATTCAATAAATGTTTGTTTAAATGAAAATGCAGAAGGGTGCAATTCATGCTGACAGAAATAAATTGATTCATTTATGATAATTTATTTCAAATTGTGATTGGTAGTAACGTACATAACTCGGTGTCTTTTCATAAAGGTGTCTTAGTTATGTACATGACATGAAAAAGCTCAAACTGCAATATTTTGTAATATTCTTCTCACCAAATCAGACGTGTGTATGTCTTATACATTGTTTACTACCTTACCATAACAAATAACTAAATATAGGTGGTCTTATTGAAGAAAAAAAAACATGGTGTACGTACATAACTCGTCACGTACATAACTCGGTGTCCATTCATTGTTGATTAAATCACACATACAAGTTAAAATGGGGAATCCAATGTTATCAGTGCTCTTCATTCACCTATATACACCATTGCATTATCATTTTGAAAGAATACAATAAGTTTTTGTATAGATTCTGTTGCATTGTTTGTTCATAACTGCAGGACACCAAACATTTTCCATTTTCAGAAATCTGAATATTTTTAAAACCATGACCCAGAATGAAATGATCTGATTAGAAATCAAAGATAAAGTGAAACTAAACATTATAACATTGCAAGCTTGTAAATAAATCAATTACTTATACACCATTCTTCAGTTAGTAAGATTTGAAATTTGCAGGACACCAAAGTTATGTACATATCACAAAAATTGTATCACGTGTAAATGGAATAAGAAAGTAAAATAATAGGAATTAACTCAACAGAAATGTTAATTATTACATAGATTCTACATCAAGATTTTAAAAAATCACAAGTTTTGCATCCCATTAGTAAAAATATGGTATCCAATTAGTGCATGTTTTGAATGTAACGTTAAAAGTGCTGAAAATAGGCCTTTTTTCATCATAAAATTGCTCTAAAATCTTTAATTTGAACTCAATGAAGCTGAAAACTTGTTTGGAGCTTCCCCCAATGGTACTTTCTTCTATAAAAATGCTAATTTGTGTCTGGGTCTCATGGTTTTGGATAATTGAACAATTTCCCAGTGTTCAATCTACATTTTTGTAAGTGTACCCTTGATCTGAGCCATGCACATATGAATTTATAGAGGTTCATTCATGTTGTACATTCTTTGTTTGTCTTATTTACAGTTATTTTACAGTGGCAAACTTCAGTTCTAGACTCTCTATGAGAAAATGATTATTGATACACAACTTTTGTCTCTGAATGCCCAGCCCAGAATTTTGAAAATCTTATTTGTTCTTACTTTAAAACTTATTATTCTTCATCTATGAAATTGGAATGTTGGCCTGATGGTTGTCTGAGCTCTGTGAACTACGGGTCATTCATAAAGATGACTCTCTAAAAATTGGGTCATTTTGCCCAGGGATATCTTTTCTCTGTTCCTGCTTTTGTACTTGAGCTAGAAAAATTCTAAGAAAGAATGTGAACAAAACTGTGAAAGAAATTCTTCAAACGTATGATGGAGATGAATTGAGAAAATGGCAGCTTAGCACGCACATGCTTGGTGTGATAAATCATTTCTTTGTACAGCTTCATTTGAACTATTGTATAATCTGATGAATGGGAAGGTGATCATTAATATCAAATTAAAAATGATTCAAATTATAGCCCATTCATCATACATTTCATTGATATGGCTTTTACAAAGATTTGAAGGCCTTTTACACCATCAGAAAATTCAGGACAACTTAAAAAATATATATTTAAAGCGAAATGACATCTTGATACAAGCTATTTGGGTTGTTGTATATGGGTAAAAATTCCTGCTGGATCTTGACAAGTTTTCTTCATATTTCATAGGCTTCTGCACCATCCATGCTTTGCTTGATATGCCACTTACTTTATGATATGTGAATGACAGAATTGATTAATTAACTTAACAGCATAACTAAAATGTCTTTTAAGAGTATAAACAACATGGAAATGGGGGATCATAAAAATTGGCAAAAATATTGTTCATTTTATCTTAATGAAATCTGAGATTGTTTATAAACTACTGAAGATTCTTTTTGGGTTTTTTGTCCATTTTTTATTGTGGGAGTATTCTGTCTAGGAATTGAAGGGAGTCATAAATCCTAGTCAGTCTGCCCAAGCATGCCAAACAACAATACCCAGCCTAATGGGATAAAACTTGATAATAGAGTTTGTGATTTATACAACTATCTTTGCTCATCTTCATGACAGGTGGTTGGTATTATTTGGTGATGAAATGAAAGAAATGGAAACAATGGAAAATGATGGATAATAGATGAATGATGTACTGGTAGAGCTGTATCACTATCAACTATTCAGAGCCAGAAGGGTGTTAACTATGTGTTAAAGTATATATATGGGTCAATGTCCCTCTGTCTCCAAACAGACAATATACATGTATATTAATATGGATAAGAGAGCAGATAAATGGAGAAAGAGAGAGAGAGAGAGAGAGAGAGGGAGAGGGAGAGGGAGAGAGAGAGAGAGGAGAGAGAGAGAGAGAGAGAGAGAGAGAGAGAGAGAGAGACAGACAGAGAGAGAGAGAGAGACAGAAGCAAGAGGTGAAGAGTAGAGAAGTAAAGAAAAAGAGAAGGGAAAAAAGAAAGAAAGAGAGAGAGGGGAAGAGAGAGAGAGAGGGGAAGAGAAAGAGAGAGAGGGGAAGAGAGAGAGAGAGAGAGAGGGAAGAGAGAGAGAGAGAGAGAGAGAGAGAGAAAATGCAGAAGAAGAAAAAGGAGGAAGAAGAGGTCATACATATGTTTTAAGTAGTAAGCTTGTAAACCAGAAATAGGAGAAAAAAATAATAGACATAAACAAAGATACATTATCCTAGTGTCAATAGTAAATCTGAATGGAACTGGGAGAACAAAATATGATTGATGGAGACGGTGATTATGGATGATCCAGTCTTTTCCTCTTATTTATATTTGCCAAAAGCGACAGATTTCCTTTGGAATTTCAGGGGTTAGATCACCCCAATTTGGCAGATCCATGGATGTGATATTTGCCCTAGTGCTCCCTTTGAAACTTGTTTACAATAGATATGACTTTGGGCTGAAGACCAGTGACGATGTGGTTCCATAACTCAAATGTAGGAGGAAGAAAGATCGAGGCATAATTTTGTTCATGATAAGTCCTGGAGTCGTTCGCCAATTAGGTTGCTTCTTTGGAATCCAAGCTCAAAAATGAGGGGAAAAAAGTTGTACAAATATAAATCTGTCACTCATCAGCCATCAAATAATATTTATGGCCTGAGAACCAGTTAGATTTTGTATTCTCCTCCCAGCAGATGATTTTGTTTCAGATTAATAGGATTTTGGTTTAAAAAAAAGGCATGCCTCATAATCAAGGAAAATATCTCATTACATTTGCCCCATTTATGGAGAAAAGAAAATTGCTTTTGTAGTATGGATGAATGATCTTAGAAGTTAAAAACAAATTTGAAATAAACTTGGGAATTGGGTATGAGAATGAAACAAATCAGGCTAGTGATCATCCATGAATATTGCACTATGATGGAACTTTATTTTCATTTTATTTTTAGTGGTGTTTTATCTTTATATATTGATTGGTCTCCATTGAGTTTATGTCAAAGCAAATCAAAGATGCCATAAACTTGAATACTGTTTATATAAATAAGAATAATTTTGTTACAGTGATAGTATTGGATATGAGACCTGAAAGATTCTATATGATACAAGTCATGTTGGGTTGGTAGTAAGATGAAGTAGATGGGTAAAGGAGGAGGCAGAGTGTTCAGCAGATATACATGTATATAAAGGGATGAAGCAATGAAAACAGAGGGGTAAATAGATGAGCCCCGTTGCATTGATGGTAACTTTGCCATCAATGGTAACTACCATGGAAACCTTGATTTTGATTGGCTTTTGAGCCTTGTTACCATGGTAAATGCCATTGATGGCAAAGTTACCATCAATGGTAAGTTTTATGCAACGGGGGCCCAGGAGTGGGTCACAAGATGGGCGTCATCCTTGTAGACCAACAGCCCACGAGGCCGACATTTTGAAAAGGGCCTGCGAGATTGACGGCCCATGAGACCAACAGCCGATGAGAATGATAAAACAAAGAAATACATGAGGGAAGATGGAAAATGTTATATTTGGGCTGTCAGCCAATTGCTGTCTCTGTCATGAGCAGACCCATTTTGTAATTCTATGTAAATGATCCTGACAAATCGGTTGGAAAGGATATCCAATTTGGTCCTAGTCATAGCATAAAGAGGGGTTAATGTATGATGGAGAGGGGTGAAATATGATGAAGAGGGGTGAAATATGATGAAGAGGGGTAAAGAGTTGAACAGAACAAAACAGGTGGGTATAGAGAATGTATTTTAATGAGAGTGGTAAAACTATGACTCTTACATGTATTTAGGAAAAAGATGATCAACCAGGTTATGGAGATGAATTGGAGGAGGTAGAAAATTTATCATTTTTCTTTCGGGGGGGGGGGGGGGGGTAAAAAGATGGATATAAGTAAGTGGGTATATACAATGTATCTATATAAACAGGTGAAGAATGAGATGATAGGAGAAAAAAAGTAAAGATTCATGAAAGCAGACCCATTTTGTAGGTCTATTGTAAATGATCCTGACAAATCGGTTGGAAAGGATACCCAATTTGGTCCTAGTCATAGCATGTCTACATGTTTTCATCACCCACTTGCTTAACCATGTCATCTCTGGACGAATGCGAGCATCTAAGATTACAGGATGAGAATTAGATCTTATTTCTTTATGCCTTCTGTAGAGTGATTAGAATGAGATGATCTTGGGTCTCAGAGTTATGATTGTGCTGGATCTTAAGTTTTTCCCTCTGTAATTAGAGTCGGTTGGAATTCCACGTTGCTTCACCCCAATCATAGCTCCATTAGCCCCATAACTGGTCCTGGTAATTGAGCGGCGTCTGGTTACCCTTGCCAGGCCTTCTCATTCTTGTAGCAACTTTGAGGTTTTCTGAAAGTTTGATGGTCGTTGTTTTTCAACAGGTATGATTGGGGATGTCAGTTAGGATGAAAGTGATCAGAGGATAGCCTAGTCAAGATGAGAGAATAAAAGAAATGTTATATTTGATACATTTGTTTGTGTCGGTTAAATGTCGAAAATTGTTTTTGAAGCAGTTTCAGATGGAGGGTGGTGGGATGCAATGAGAAAGTGATTATCAAAAAGAGGTCCGTAGAATTCAGTCTAGGTTCTATTGATTCCAATTTGCTTTTAAATAAATTGATTGTTCATGTATTTTATGGAGCAAACAGTGAGACTTCATACTTGTATTAGGGTATCCAGCATTTGGTGCTTCTGATGTTCATCGTGGTATATACCCCCCCCTATTATACCTCAAATATATATAAAAGAAACAAGATCAAAAATGATTTAAAACAAGTTAAGTCAGGTATTGAACAAAGATCAAATATCAATTTATGATGAAAGAGTTAGCTCGAGCGAAATCCTTACTTTCATATTATGCTCTAGTTGCCTAACAGACCACACAGAAACTGAGGGTTATTGTGAAGAAAAATGAGAAAGTAGGTCAGAAATTTTTTAATTTCACAGATCATATATTTCCAAATCATTTTCTGTAGAGGTGACATTGTCCCAAATTACATTGACATTGTTGGAGTTGACATGGTTTTTCTATGGAATAGTTTATGGTGGGCAAAGATTACTGATGAATAGTGAGATACTCTCCGGGGATTATGGTGCACTTTGTATCGTCTTGTAGACTTTCGTACACACAATGCTGGATAATCAGAATGAGACTAACACAAGTTAGGTTTGCACGGCACTGTCATAGTTTTGAAGTTTAATGCCCTAGATTCACCATAATTTGGGTTTTTTCTGTTGTAAACAGAAAACGTAAATTTTGTATTCTTTTATCAACATTAGACTTCAAACACAAAATGCGTCGGCAATCCGCATGGTCCTTAAACTGCAATATATTCTCAAAGTTTAAAATCACAAGCTATTAAACCCCAAAGCTCTCGTGTGAATCTACATATAGCCTCAATTATTCTTGTAGAATGTACATGATGTTTTTGTTGACATTGGCGTCATAAATTGTATGAGTTGTGTTTGATATAAGCCGTTTATGTTATGTCTATGAAGCTGTTAAAGGTAAACTAGTGGTTGTAAATAGGCCCTGGTAAATACTAACAGTTCAAACTGTCTGGAAACATTTATGTGGGAAGGTAAATGTTTGGTTAAAAATGTATGTGGTTTCAAGTTGACAATCATGTCGATGACTTTTACTTTATTGTTCAAAAATTGATCCCATTCTAGAACTTTTTATAGCATTTGGGTTCGCTTCTGAGCAATCTATTAGTGAAGTGTTGGGGGTGATCCAAGAGTGAAAAAAGGGACATTCACAGAAAGTTTGCAGGAGGGGTAATACAATAAATCACAAATTTGTGAACTACATATTCAGAAATGAATATTTCTATTCTGTAAGCCAAGTTTAGTTTATTTAGTTTGGGGTCAAATATTTTTATAGAATGTTCAACTGAAAGAATCTCAATGTATCTTGATTACCGGTATCAAAAATAATGTGCTCCTGTACTCTTCACTGAATTCTAGGTGTTTCAATCATACATTGTTACAATAAACAGATAAATGTATAATATTTTTGCAAGCACTAGTTAATTATAATATCACATAATATATTGCAAATCTGCTCCAAAATGACATATGCAATCGTCAAATAACTATTTAGATTCTGAATGCAACTTGCAGTTGGTGACAGATAATTAACTTATTAGATACAATACTATTTTATTCAAATATTGACAGTCTCTATTTGTTTATTACCCCTCTCTCTCTTTCTCTCTCTCTCTCCCTCCCCTCTCTCTCCCCTCTGTCTTTCAATCTCTCTTTCTCCCCCCTCTTCCTCTCTCTCTCTCTCTCTCTGTCTTTCTTTCACTCTCACACTCCCTCCCTCTCTCTCATCCTCTTTCAATTCCAGGAAAGTGATAATCTTTGGTGGGATGCCTTTGCCACAGAATTTTTTGAAGATGATGCAACACTCACCCTTTGCTTCTGCCTTGAAGATGGTCCAAAGAGATATAGTAAGTATTATACAACACCTAAGTAGATCCTTGTCATTTTATTGGAGGATTGTTGGTCACATGATATTCAATAGATGTACTATTGCACAGGCATGCATTTTTGGTACTATTGAATTGAATTGAATTGAACTTTATTTTCATTCATCATAAAAACATCATAACAAACATATAAAATACAAAACATAGCGTACAAGTTAAAGAGAAACATTTACAATACAATACAACAACAAAAATATATATGAATGTGGAGACAGCTAGAAAAGCCAAAGGCTTTATTGGTGCTGCCACCGAAACAGTAATAAAGTATAATACAGTAATATATTGTTGTTTGAGAGGGTGATTAAAACAAAAGAAGCCTACTAGAGGGGGGGGGGGGGGGGGGGAGAACAAAAACAAACCAAAAACCAAAAAACAAAAAAACCAGACCGTGTACATAATCAATCTTTATTTATTTTGTTGGATTAAAAATGATTTATATCTCCTTTTAAAAACGTTAATTGATGGACTAGATTTTATATCTTGAGGTATATTATTCCACAATTGTGACCCTTTAAACAAAATTGATTTCTTAGTTATATTTATATATTTAGTCTTATATTTAGTCTTTAGTCTTATTTTATTCGCCATAGTACTATTCAAGGAGCGTGCATTTTTGGTTATATGCAGACTGCGTATCTCTCTGCCCTGCGCGTATCTCATTGTTATTTAGCTGTGGGCATTATCTTTAATTTATCTTTAATATAAAGAACAAAGCATAATTTGTAGAAAGATTAATGTTCTATTAGAGATCTTTTTCTCAAATAATGAATGTGTTTCATTCGTTCAATAGTGCAAATATTTTCATTCCTTGAAAGATTAACATCAATTCTATTCAACTCTGCTGACGCCTCGTTGAATAGAACGTTATTCTTTCAACTCATGAAAATATTCGCACTATTAAACTCTTAAGCATTCATTATTTTTGTATAATAACGGTTGGAAGAGTGCTCTTTATAAAGAGAGGTTTGAAGAGATATAGTAAGTAATAAGGGTTCGAAGAGTGCTCCTAATATAGAGAGGGGTTTGAAGAGAGTATGATCGTTGCTTAAACTCTCTTAATATTTTGAAACAGAGGTTTGAAGAAATACAGTAGGATTTTCTCCTTTTTACTTGTCAATAAAGAGAGAAATCCCTACCATGTTAAAAATTTTTTTTATAAGATGTACATAGCAGTTAATATTTTCAACAAGTCAAAAGAAATTGTATAGCCTGTGTGCTTGCTAACAACCTTCTCCGAGTGGCATGATAAAACTATTTTTGCCCACTTCTTGTTATTGATAAAATACAAAAATTAAAAATTACTTTGAAGTGCTTAATTAGCATGCGTGGGAGTAATTCAGGGATTTTAAATCTTAAATTTTAAAAGCGGATTACACTGAATATAATTTCCCACTGATATTAATTTTAATTTATTCATTGAATAGGATTTTTCAAAAGTCCCTAAGGAACAAATGCATTAATTGAGGTGCAGAAACTTCTACTTTTATGGATGAAATGATTTGTTTTTGATAAGTTGTTGCATCGAGGGATGAAAGTTTTATTCAACCAATTATTTGTTTTGAAGTTCCTGCAACACTTTAACGTATTAACATTACTTTTTGCTACAGGTTTTGTTTCACTTTTTCCTTTTACCTTTATTATTGTTGTATCTACATGTATTCTAAGCCAAAAAGCTCTTCCTTATCAAATATTTAATACATGGAATCTTTAGTTTTCTTTAACAAGCTTGGAAATAATTAATTTTAATGAATTTAGGATAGGATTATGAGCTTGTAGGATAAGGGATCATCACTGTTTACTAAATTAGAGAGAAAAATAATGATAATAATTGCCAGCCTCTTTCTTAGAGGGGGAATGAGGATTTTTTGTGCATTTATTCTATCCTTCTTCTTGTATCAGTTTCACTCAGTTTAACAATGAGCAACAAGAATGTGCAGACTGAAAAATCTAAATAAAAGTGTCTACATGTAAGAGATGTTGCGTTTATATAACACTAACTGATACTGCTGTCTTGGCAACTTAACAAATTGTTGGCAAAATGAACTTTCATGGGCAGAGATCATGAATATTAATCTATGTGCAGTAGTTGTGACTTGGATGACTGTCATGCATATTCAAACTTGTAATATACATGTACATTTTCATGTATGTATATATAGATACATGAATTGAAATGTATTTCATAATGGAAGGATGTACTTGTTTGCATGATAGTTGTATGGATGCAGCAGAGATTATAAGACCTATTACTGGATTGGGTTATAAATAATCCTGAATTGATAAACAAGTTACATCTATATTTTCCATCCTTCAGATTTTCAAAGTCATATATGTTTTCTTGTATAAATTTGTTTATCTTTGATTCCATGTTGCGTGCCAGAATGGGAGATTATTATCAGAACCCAGTCTGGGAAATCAATAACTTGATATAAAAAGAAAGGGTTACTCGGTACTCAAAACTTGGTGACAATTCCATCTGTGAAAGAGAATAAAATTTGACTTGTCTGACAATTTTCTTCCTGTTTGCTGAGTTTCACTCGCTCTTTTTACAGCCCAATGGTCTACCGCCGTTTCCCTTTTCGTAACAGGTTCACTCTCCTATTCCCAATGCAACACGCAGAGGTTGTAAAGAAATGGCAGATCCAGAGCAAAGCGGGTGGGGGTGGGTGGGCACAGCCCCCTCTTTACACTTAAGATCGGTGGGGGAGGGGGAGGGAGTAGTGAGAATTGGGGGCCAATTTGTACCAAACAATGGTAGTGTGAATTCTTTTAATCCGTCGCTACCAAAATTGGAGATAAATTTTGTAGTAAATCAGGGAATGGTACGTAACGCAAAATGACCTGTAAGGTTGATACTATGATCCTTCCAACCTAATTTTATGTTGACATGTATACCCAGGTTGCAGTTAACAGGAAAGACATAACAATTAGAGCATGCTGAAGTCAAAATGTCACCTCGCACCTTGAACACATGTATATTTAATAATGGTGGTATCCGCAATTCCTCACCAGTTTTGTAAATCAGTGTACGAGTATAGCTTTAAACATTGCTCTTACTACTGGTTCACAAAAAACAATAATGACAAGATTTTTGGTACTGATCAATGAGAGCTGCTATGTTTAGAATCATGTGATACACTGTGTATCAGCTTAAACATTGCTCTTATTCTGGTTTGGTATTTTAATAATTGTATTTACTATCTATCTTGCATATTTTTGGGGTCCCAATTAATATCTCTCATTATTGGTTGAAACTATGCTATTATTTTAAATTTCAATATTTATCCAAACATGTTTTTTCTCCCTCTTCTTCTATTTAAAGCTTTATCTTGCGTGTCGTTTTTATTTCACCATCTTTTTCCATTTTCTTGTCGATATATCTGTGCAATGTTATTCATATGGTGTATATATTTTATGCATATTACTGTATTTTTTTCTAATCATTTTTCTATGTAAATTATATTCTATGTGTAGCCTCTGGCTGCTATTTTGAATGTATGTTTTTTAATCAATAAACCAGTCCAAATCTGATCAAATCAAATAAAAACTATCAAGAAATTATGGGTCACTCATGATCATTGCCACCTGCTAGAATGATTTATACATTGAATATTTCTGAAATATTTAGTTGTCTATCTACCTTTCAGATTATCTTGTAAAATAATGTACATTTATGTGAAGAGCCTTCATGTATGGAGAATAATACTTGAAGCATTGTTCTTTCAGAGGCTATAATGTGTTCAAATTCTATGTGGAGATTATCATATCTGAGGAAAAGTTTGTGTAAAGGGGAATACCCTGCTAGCGAGTTCAACGGATTCAAGTTCAAAGTATACATGACTCCTCCCTAAGTTTATACAATGGTTGACAGCTATTCTTAATGTTACATCAGCTTATTGAACTGTGTTCTCTCTGTTTCATGTCGATGTCATTTATTTACTTTTATCCCAAAGGGCCTGTCACATATTATTGACTTGATAATGATAAAAACAGTCCAATGTTATGTATAGAAATGGTGGATCTGAGCAAATCATTACTCTGGATTATTAACATAAACCAAAGAGCATACATTTTTGACACAGACCAATTTTATCTTTATCAAATCATTGTTGTTAGTGCTTATATATGAATAACCTTTTACTGATAACATCTTCTTTTTAATAAAGGAAAATAGCACGTAAGCTCATACATTTACTGAGCATTTCTTCTTTTCTCCCTTCCTTCTCTACAGCTATTGGACGAACACTTATCCCGTATTACATACAATTTTTATACAGATCAATTCTATCTTTATCAAATCATAATCATTAGTGTTGATATGTGACTAGCCTTTTATAAAATCTACTTTTTAACAAAAGAAAATAACACGTAAGCTCATCCATTATACTGAGCATTTCTTCTTTTCTCCCTTCCTTCTCTACAGCTATTGGACGAACACTTATTCCGCGTTATTTCAGAACGGTGTTTGAGGGCGGTGTAACAGATCTCTACTATTTACTTAAGCATCCCAAGGAGTCATTCCACAATACGACGATCACGTTAGACTGCGAACAGACGACGATGGTCACGCATCACGGCAAACCAATGTTCACAAAGGTACAAACTCAGGCCTGATAATTACCAGATTTTTTTTCTTCTCCCGATCCCCCCCCCCCCCAATTTTCCTTATTTTTTCCTTATTTTCCTTAATTTTCCTTATATTTCTCCTATTTTCCCCCAATTTTCATACTCAAAGGGGGGGGGGGGGGGGGAATGTTGTTAAATGCCATTTTTCCCCCTCCAGAATCCTTTTTGGGGGGGTTGAACTCACTATTACCCCTGAAACTCATGTTCACACTCATTGATACATAACAGTGGCATGTCAAGATTATTACACATACGCATCATTGTTTATTCTACATGAATATGGTATTCTGTATGAGCAAAGGCCACACCAAGTTACACATTTATGAATTCATATCAAAGTCTCCATTAAGACCATAGTGACTCTACTGATCTATTTTAAGACAGAAAAACATGTAAGTTTATAAACAACAATTTAAAGAAACAAAGGAAGAAATGCAGCAAACAAACAAGCCTTCATCCTATTGTTGTAGAACTCATCTGCCAAGTCTTAGACCGTGTAAGGAAAATAGTGACAGACAGAAACAGATGTGCAATTAAAAACCCATTCTATTTGAAAAATAGACTTTCTACTTTAGTCTAAAAAAATTGACTGATTTTCATTAAAATGGGTGCTTAAAATTTTGATAATTGTACTCCAATTGTTTCAATTTTCAAAACTAAATTTTAAAAAGTAGTCACAAAGTGCGGCAGCTTTATTGTATTGCCCAAGTTATTGAATTGCAAGCTTGGCTTCTGCCGAACCTGCTAGAGCACGCTGCCAAGGTTTGGCTTCTGCCGAACCTGCCAGAGCACGCTGCAAAGGTTCGGCTTCTGCCGAACCTGTCAGAGCACGCTGCCAAGGTTCGGCTTCTGCCGAACCTGCCAGAGCACGCTGCCAAGGTTTGGTTTTTGCCGAACATGCCGTCAAAGTTCGGCTTCTGCCGGACCTGCCAGAGCATGCTGCCAAAGTTCGGCTTCTGCCGAACCTGCCAGAACACGCTGCCAAGGTTTGGCTTCTGCCGAACCTGCCAGAGCAGGCCGTCAAAGTTTGGCTTCTGTCGAACATGCCGCCAAAGTTCGGCTTCTGTCGAACCTGCCGCCAAAGTTTGGCTTCTGCCGAACCTGCCAGAGCAGGCCGTCAAAGTTTGGCTTCTGCTGAACCTGCCAAAGAATCCCGCCAAAGTTTGGCTTTTGCCGAACCTGCCAGAGCACCCTGCCAAGGTTCGGCTTCTGCCGAACCTGTCAGAGTAGGCCGTCAAAGTTCGGCTTCTGCCGAACCTGCCAGAGCATGCCGCCAAAGTTCGGCCAGAGTAGACATCCATAGAGCATCATTCTTTCAGAGGAAGAGAGCTGCCTCTCATCTTCCAAATTCACGAACAGAAAAATGTCTCAAAACAAGTATTCTCTGTACAATCTGGCTGGAAGAATACATTTGAAGCAAATCAGAGGTGACCACATGCCACATAAAGATGAAATTTGTTTGCCCCATGTCTACACCAAGAAAGATATACAATGAATACCTCCAGGACAAGCCACAAGGCAGAGTTATTTTATTACACTGTTGGGCAAGCTGAATTCTACAAGCTGTGGAGGTAATTATTCTTCTGGCACGTAAAACTGAAAAAGGCGAGTATGATCTTGAATCAATTTTTCATTAAGATTTTGATATTTAGGTCTACATACATACAAGAGAGCTATGAGTGTGTGCCCTTTTAAATTTTCCATGTCTACATGCATGTACGTCGATCCTTCTATTTCATGCAATTTTGAATGTTAACTTACTTTGGAAGATCTGCACTATGTTCTTCTCTCAGCTCTTCTGTCAAGAAATTTTATTACTTAAGTTACTTACAAAAATCACATGCAGTACTAACTTCCCCCATAAACAGCCATCTGCACTGTACTTTTATATCCGACACATATTACAAATGACAGTGACCAATGCCCCAATGTGTATGGCATGTTTTCTTGTGGACAACGTGAACCCAGGGGTCAGACAGGTCAGGGGTAACCTAAACATTGCTTGACCAGCTAGAAGTGCCCATGGAATACATACACATTATGGTACATGTACATTGCAAATAGGCATAGTGTTGCACAAGCCCTTCAGGTCATCTTAAAGGGGCAAATACAATATAAACAGAAATAATCATTAATGGATATGGATGTTATTTTGCCCCTACAGTCAATACAAACATCTATGTTCATACATTCAGTAGAAAATTCCTTCCCAAGTTAATATCAAGTAGAAAAATATAATTTCAGGACAGATGCCTGATATCAATTGTTACTTCCTACGTTCCCACATGGCCATACAAATTATATGTCTTTAGTATAAATGCAGTGCATGCCTTTGATTTTCCCCAGGATTAAAAGGAAGTTGTACTATATACAAGAAACGGGATGATGCGAGGAGGAATATGGGAAAAATACTATCATAGATGGTATGATTGGATCAGTCCAAAACTAATCTACCTAATAAAGTAGGTGAGTTTGACATTAAAAAACCCTCTTATGAAGATGCTACATTAAAGTTTAAAGGGAAATCCTACCTTTATAGCAACTTGCTCTGGGGAAAAGCGAATAATCATATGATAGAGATTTTTTGTTTATAGCAGGATACATGTATATGCAATCCATATATATTTTGAATATTACCCAGAGTGAAAAGGTGTTTAGGAGAACACTGGAAATTAATGATTTTAGCGTACAACAAATGGGAGAGTTTTCAGGGAATACGTCACAGTCGAATGACTATAGTTTGCCAATTTAAGATTCCCTTATGTGTAGTGATTACAACTTTTTTAAATCATAACTTTTTTTATTCTTTGTCTAATTTCCGTCAAATTTTCACCAATCTACTATAATTTGTCTACTTTCCCTCAGAGCAACTTTCTGTTTTTTAACCCCAATTCAACATAAAATAACATAATTCTGGAAAAATCTGAAGCTGCATGCTTATCAACTCACTCTGTAACAAGAGGTGCTCACTCTACCCTGCAACACAGTTACCAATGCCCCATTATATACATGACATATCATGTGGACTATGTGAACCCAGGGGTCAGACAGGTCAGGGGTAACCTAAACATTGCTGGACCAGCTAGAAGTGCCCATGGAATACATACCGGTACATATACAGTAAGGTACATGTACATTGCTAATAGGCATAGTGTTGCACAAGCCCATCAGGTCATCTTAAAGGGGCAAATACAATATAACCAGAAATAATCATTAATATACATGGATGTTATTTTGCCGCTACAGGTATCTATATTCATACATTCAGTAGACAATTTCTTTCCAAGTTAAAACCAAGTAGCAGAATATAATTTCAGGACAGATATGCCTAACATCATTTGTTACTTAATTCCTACCTTCACACATGGCCAAAAAATTTGCAAAGAGTACCATAATGATTTCAATTAACTGCATACAAAATTATATGTCTTTCGTATATAAACAGTGTTTGCCTTTGATTTCCCCCAGGATTGAAAGAAAGTTGCACTACAAAGAAACGCCGGGATGATGTATGGAGGAATGAGAAGTTTTTTGTCAGAAGAAAACTTTGGCAGGGTGGTCTTGCAGGTTCAGCAGGAGCCAAACTGTGGCAACGTGCTCTGGCAGGTTCGGCAGGAGCCGAACCTTGGCAGCGTGCTCTGGCAGGTTCGGGAGAAGCCGAACTTTGACGGCCTACTCTGGCAGGTTCGGCAGAAGCCGAACCATGGCAGCGTGCTCTGGCAGGTTCGGCAGAAGCCAAACCTTGGCAGCGTGCTCTGGCAGGTTCGGCAGAAGCCGAACTTTGACTGCCTACTCTCGCAGGTTCGGCAGAAGCCGAACCTTGGCAGCGTGCTCTGGCAGGTTCAGCAGAAGCCGAACTTTGACGGCCTACTCTGGCAGCTTCAGCAGAACCTGAACTTTGACGGCCTACTCAGGCAGGTTCGGCAGAAGCCAAACCTTGGCAGCGTGCTCTGGCAGGTTCGGCAGAAGCCGAACTTTGACGGCGCCTACTCTGGCAGGTTCGGCAGAAGCCGAACCTTGGCAGCGTGCTCAGGCAGGTTCGGCAGAAGCCGAACCTTGGCAGCGTGCTCTGGCAGGTTCGGCAGAAGCCAAACCTTGGCAGCATGCTCAGGCAGGTTCGGCAGAAGCCAAACCTTGGCAGCGTGCTCTGGCAGGTTCGGCAGAAGCCGAACTTTGACTGCCTACTCTCGCAGGTTCGGCAGAAGCCGAACCTTGGCAGCGTGCTCTGGCAGGTTCAGCAGAAGCCGAACTTTGACGGCCTACTCTGGCAGCTTCAGCAGAACCTGAACTTTGACGGCCTACTCAGGCAGGTTCGGCAGAAGCCAAACCTTGGCAGCGTGCTCTGGCAGGTTCGGCAGAAGCCGAACTTTGACGGCGCCTACTCTGGCAGGTTCGGCAGAAGCCGAACCTTGGCAGCGTGCTCAGGCAGGTTCGGCAGAAGCCGAACCTTGGCAGCGTGCTCTGGCAGGTTCGGCAGAAGCCAAACCTTGGCAGCATGCTCAGGCAGGTTCGGCAGAAGCCAAACCTTGGCAGCGTGCTCTGGCAGGTTCGGCAGGAGCCGAACTTTGACGGCCTACTCTGGCAGGTTCGGCAGAAGCCGAACCTTGGCAGCGTGCTCTGACAGGTTCGGCAGAAGCCAAACCTTGGCAGCATGCTCTGGCAGGTTCGGCAGAAGCCAAACCTTGGCAGCGTGCTCTGGCAGGTTCGGCAGAAGCCGAGCTTGTAATTCAATAACTTAGGCAATACAATAAAGCTGACGCACTTTGTGACTACTTTTTTAAATTTAGTTTTGAAAATTGAAACAATTGGAGTACAATTATCAAAATTTTAAGCACCCATTTTAATGAAAATCAGTCAATTTTTTTAGACTAAAATAGAAAGTCTATTTTTCGAATAGAATGGGTTAATAGTAAATAGCCTCTCAAAGAAAAATACTCTGGAAAGAATTGACCAAGAAGAATAGTAAACACAAATTTCACCAAAGGAAGCCCTAGTTTGGTGAGAGAGGAAACTTGAGCGTGTTATCAAACGTCTATATCAAAGCTAAAACATGCTGTAGAGCCAGCATGGAAAGAGTTTGAAATGTGAAGGGCTAACATCGCGACAGGAATCTGAGTGACGGATTTGGGCCTACGATAACGGTCTAGCAAATCAAAGTGAGAGATGGGAGGGATAGAGTGGGAGAAAGAGAGAGGAAATGCTGACAAGATTTCCTCAATCATAGCGTGTGATGGCAGGGGAGATAAAGATGAGTGAAGTTCCAGATATTAGACTTGTTTTTGATGGCGGGAAGTTTTTTCTTTTGTTCATACTCTAGGTAAACAATTTTTCTCATTGCATCAACATTTCAAAGGAATGCAAACAGATATAAATATTGTAAAATCATATATATGTGAGTCTTTGGCAGTGCAATGTTTAAGGAGGAGATCACTCACCGCTGGGATGTGGAGCATGCATGTTCATGTACATTAGTGTTGTATAGTAGTTAAAGTTTGATAAAGACAAAATATTAGAGATATTATTTGAAGGAAAAAATATCAACAATTCTTCAATATGTTATTATTAAAACTACATGCAGGTTTGATGAGATATCTGATTGGTAGTGGAATGAAAATGTGACAGTCTGATATATGAATTAAAATTCCATCATTCTTTTGAAAATGGTTATGTCCTTGATCTTTATCACTTCACTTCGGCATTTTTACACCTGACAATTGTACCACTGACAATTGTACCACTGACAATTTTACCTCTGACATTTTGACCACTGACAATTTTACCTATGGCATATTTACCTCTGACCTTTTTTACCTGGCATCAATATATAAAGCTGTCTGTTTGATTTGATGATCCTGTATTCAAATAACAAACACTGTGCCTTTTTTCCACTAAGATGGGAGTTATAGAAGAGGGCTATCTGGTATTGCAGAGTGCCTTTTTAACCATACAATATGTGATTAAAGATGAACATTCCTTTAAAAATTCTTTCTTTGACATAGGTTTGTACAGAAGGCCGTCTGGTGGTGGAGTTCACATTTGACGATCTGATGCGGATCAGGTCATGGTACTTTGACATTCGGCAGCATAGAGAACTCATTCCAAGAAGCGTCATAAATATTCAGGTATGAACAGGCACATGTACCAATATTTCTTGAATGAGGAAGTCACTGCTGATATCATTGTTGATCTGTACAGCACCTTCAGAATTAAGGCTCCGTCTGACTTAAGATTGTTAACTGCTTTAATAGAAACAGAGAAAATGCCAGAGCTGAATAAAATACTGGCAGATCAGTGGGTATGCCATTGTATTGTTGTCTGCAGCTTTTTATTTTGGTTTCATCTCAGCAGCAATGCCTCTTACCATTCATTTTACATGTTTCTATGTAAAATGGTCTTGATGGCCAAATTATTATTCCCTACAACTTAGGCCTCACTTTTTCTCAAGAATTGAATTATACATTCTAATTTTGATGAAAACAATATAATACTCTTCATATCCTTAGCTGTTAAAGTAAAAAATAGTACAAGGAATTGCAAACTTTATATGATGTCTTGATCAATAGAATATCCTTAAAACGGCCGAAAGTCCTTCTTGCACTTCTAACTCATTGAATGAGCGAATACAAAAATATATTCTTGTATTTCCTGTATTGTTCTTCTGAGTTTGTTTCTGAAGGAAATTGACTCAGCCTTATGAAGGCATGATTATCTTGCACATGTATCTTTCTTTCTTCACCTCCACAATCTGCATTGGCATTCCCACCTCTCTGTTTCTTTGCGCCCATGAAATTTTCTTATTTTCAATTTACCTCCTGAAATGTATTTAAATTCTATACTTTTAATTATGATGATCCAAACATTGTCTGCCTGTATGTCCCATTTTGATGTTTGTCTTGATAAACTTGTTGCATATGAATTGATTTCCGTCTTGTCTTTTTTACCTCTGTTTTTGTTCTGTCAAACTACGTCTTTTGAAATCATCTTGTCCTATCGTATTTGTTTCTATTCTTTCCTTTGTAAACATTTTTGTTTATTTATCCCACTGTCTCTATAATTCATTGTCATTATACATTCTCTCTTGTTGTTCTGTTCCTCATAAATTGTCCATATTGATTTCAATCTTTTACTGTGCTGTTATCTTCAATATCTCTCTCTCTGTCTCTCCCTGTTCCCCTTCTTTTCTTTTGTGTTTCTCATATCTGTTTCATTCATCCTGAATGCCTTCATTGTTCTGTCTCTTGTCTCTCTCTCTATCTCTGTCTGTCTCTGTCTCTCTCTCTGTCTCCGTCTCTCTCTTGCTCTCTCCCTTATTTTCTTTTTTCTTTCTCATATCTGTATCATTCATCCTGAATACCTTCATTGCTCTGTCTTTTGTCTCTCTCTCTCTTTCTTCCCCTCTCTGCCTCCGTTATTACCTCTGTCTCTCTCTCCTTCTCTCCCCCCCTTCTTTTCTTTTGTGTCTCTCACATCTGTTTCATTTATATCAAATGCCTTCATTGCTCTGTCTCTTGTCTCTCCTTTTTCTCTGTTATCTTCTTTCTTCATGCCTTGGTGTTAACTCACCCTCCTTCACAACATTGAAACTTAAAACAAATTTTCTTCATTTCCTGTCTCATCACGTTTCATGCCGTCTTTCTTCTAAATTACATCATACATTAATTTCACTTCCCTGCATGTTTCCGTCTCTCAATTTCTACAACTTCCTCATGCGGGCTTCCTTTCCTTTCCTTCCATATTAAATCATTAATGTGCATTTGACCTTTCCCAACCAATTGCTGTTTTTGGAATGATCGATCCAACTTTTGTAATTACTTAATTATCTGTATCCACACAACCTGTCTTTACATAACACCTCTACCTCGTATTTGCTCTTAATACCTTTTATATATCTTCATGTCTGTCCTTGTCACTTCTACCTTACTTGATATGTGTGTCCTTCTCTGTTGGATGGCTCCGGTGCTCCCTTTCATCATCTTCTCGCTCTTATCCTTCATTCTTCATGATCTCTCAATCTTGTGTATTCTTCCCTGTTTTGTGTTGATGTTTTGTACATTATTTTCACTTTGATTTGTGATTATTGGTGTGATTCGTTTTTTTGTGACCTACCAAATGGCTCCCCCCTCCCTTTCCTTTCTTCCTATCTCTACCCAACCCCTTAATTCCTTCTCTCCTGCTCGACATTCCTACCTCTTCCCTTCTGCCTATACCCTTCCCCTCATTCACTCTTCCTTGCTCACTCTTTCCTCTTTTCTATCAATCCTTCTCCTCATTCCTTCTTCATCTTCCCCTCCCTGTTTTCAATCATCCCCTTTCCATCTCATATCATCTGTTCCCTTATCCCCCACCCACCCCATTCTCTTTTCACCCCTCTTTGGTTTGAATCACCCCCCACACCAACTCCCCTATCTCTCTACCTCCCCCATGCCAATGAATTTGCTGCCCCCACCCCTATTATGGGTTTGCTTCCCGCCTTGCTAACACCCTTTTAGTACCATTCACAGGACCCTACGATGCTGGAACAGCTTTCTAAGAACATCACCCGACAGGGTCTAACTAGCTGTACTCTCAACTACCTCAGGGTGAGTACAAAATCTCTAAAAACCACACACAGAGAAATCAAAGATTCTTCAGAGCTCTTGTCGGTTGGATAGTAAAATTATTTCAATATTTCACAACAACAGCAACATAATTATAATTATTATATCATTATTATTGTTATTAAGTAGTTAGCGTCACCCGTGCCTGGGTGGTAAAAAGCGAACTGAATCACTGTAGCCCTCGGGTCTCTTCTCCCGGTATAACTGATTAGGTTGTGTGCAGGTGTGCAAGGAACCAAGTGTTTTCCACGTAACATAGCCTGTGTCTATGAAACGGGGAGGAGCATGTTAACACACAACGCAGGCTTCAGTCATCCGCCTGGGCTGAATTTGAGCCCAATGGCCCAAATTCACAAAGGAGGTTTGTCGACAAACCTAGGTTTATGTGCGTCATGTGATGCGTTTTGACGCGTTTTTACAAACCATCTGGGTTTATGTGCAAGGTTTGTAAAAATGCGTCAAAACGCGTCATATGACGCTCATAAACTTAGGTTTGTCGACGAACCTCCTTTGTGAATTCGGGCCACACTCTTTGGTTTGACAGGCAGACACTTTACTGACTGAGCCAACTTGCCTTCTAATAATATTGCATTGATTATCACTTATTAGAAATAAGGGCAAGTCCAGGCTACTTTGTCCCATATGTTATCGTCACATCTAAGACATCAGTATATCCGATGACTTTATCAAGCTGATAGCCCTGCTTGAGCTTGAATCAGACAAAGCAGGATGTAAATTGATATGAAAATATGAATTTATATGTTCACAAAATAATACGATTCTATATGTACCTGGTACTAAGTAACATATGGAACATATCCAGGACTTGCTAATCGATGATAGTATATTAATTATTTTGAAAGTAAATTTGATTCATGCAAATACGTTTGAGAAGTCTCAAATCCAAAGGAAGAAAGGAATGGGTCATTAACAGATGGCGCTGTGTAAACTATGCAAATTTTAGATATAAACAATTGATAAATTGTTTCAATTCCTCACTCATTTATTCTCTGTTAATCTGTCGTAAAGATTGAATTACCTACCTGCAAAATATGATTGGAGTTCTCTTTCACTTTCATTCTTGTTTTTGGTACTAGAATATCTAAACAAAATTTTGCATCTCAATATACACAGATGCACACTAATGAACATTCTTTATTTCCTCCCTCCCCCCCCCCCCCCTTCCCCCTCTCTCCCGGCATCATCTCTGTTCCATCCATCCATCTCTTGTGATGTCCTCTATCTCCTGTGATGTCCTTCATCCATCAGCTGTGTGTGATCCTGGAGCCGATGCAGGAGCTGATGTCGCGGCACAAGGTGTACAGCCTCAGCCCTCGTGATTGCCTCAAGGCCACCTTGTTCCAGAAATGGCAACGTATAGTCACACCTCCCGGTAACGTATCCCCGTGGCAACCTGTCAAAATGGAACCAAAATATTTTCACCATCCACAAAAAAACAAAGAGAAAAATTCAAATCAGAGTTTGTGTAGGAATCATGGAATAGTCATTTATTATTTTCTTTTCTTATTTCCCCCCTATATGAATAGAGAATGCCTCCCCTTCCCAGCACCTGCCCCTGTATGCCACAGTTATTTATTTTATTTTGTCTGATGGAAACCTCAAACTTATAAAGATGCATGGTTATGTTGATTTTATTCTTTTAAATAATTGAAACAACTTGTTTTTTTTATCAGTGATTAAGTTCAGTCAATTTTGTACCATAAATGTGTCCGTTATTTGTTTGTTTGTTTACCATCTCCAAAAGAGAGTTGATAGGTTATCTATACATTTGATCTGTTCTGGTAAAAATAAATGAAGCAGCAATGTGGCTATAGATAATCATTACACAAGCTAAAGACAATTTTCTTTAAACTCATACACTTACCTCTATTTTTTCTAAATTGATATCATGATGGCGCTACAAAAAAATTACCTGGTAGTTACAATTGAACTCCACAATTTTGACCCTGATATGAACGGAGACAGCATATCAAATTGGTCCCAAATTTCTGAGAATGAAGTTTTATGAGAATAAATCATATCACCTGAAAAGTTTATTGAAACGGAACTTGAAAGCAGAAGCATATTCCTTTTCTGTATACTTGATAACTCTACCCCAAATGTAAACGAAATAAGATTTGTCTGTTTCGATGACTCTTCAAATGAAAGGAGATCATGAAACATCCGATTTTGACAGGTTACTGCGGGGATGCTATGGTACCGTTATTTTTTTCTGTGTTATCAAGTTGTGATGATGATAATGCCTGCTAAGAGCTAGAAAAACGTTCTCAATGTTGTGAGTGAATGCACCTCTGGCTCTCAGCAGACAATATAACATGCATGCATTCAGACTAACTCACAAACCACATTTGTGTTCACACCGTAGAATTCCTCCTTGTTTTCTTGTGTTGACTAATCCATATTTGTGATTCAGTTATTTAGTTATGTTCAGCTTGACTTGAATATTTTGCTCTTTTTTTTGGTATCCCCTCTGAATAGTCCTTTTAATGCATTTTTAGGATAGTCAATTCTCCATAAATCTTTAAAATATAAATTCAGTTCATAATGGAGAGTTGTTGTTTTACATTTAATTGTACTACTACCAAAGCAGATAAACATTTTGTCATGGTGTAATAGAAATTCATGAAATGGTTACTTGACTCCAGCATAGCTTGGTTTAATCCATGGATCAGTATTCATAAACATGTATGAGCTATTTTCCATCTACATGTATATCCAGGGGCTGCAGGTAGAGTTAATCCACTAACTTTATAGAGTGTAAAGTGTCAGTTTTTCATTCTGTTAAAAAATACCACAATTTTTTATTAAACTACATGTATTAATTGAGTTGATACAAATCTAATTATTCTGAAATCAATTTCACATTATCATTTTATTCTTATTTATTTTGTTAATAATTCTTATTACAGAATAAGAGAATTCTAAATTCATAGTGTAACAATCACCTAGAATTATGTTTGTGTGGACAGGTAGCATGCATAAGATCAACTGCCAAAAATACACCTGATCCTAGCATTTTGTGGATTATTAAACAGATAAATAATATGGAGATATAAGGGAGATTATAAGACCCTGTGCACGGAACCCAAGTCAGACTTAGGATCCGGCCAGGCCCTATTTTCTGCGAGGGCGTATGGGGGTTTTGACTAATCTACTCACAAGTCACTTTTATGCTAATTTAGAGTGTACTTAGATATACAGTAACTCTTTATAGAAATGATATTCAGAGCTCAAATCTTGAATGTAGTATACTGACATCAAACTCTGTAACATACAGAGCAAACTGTCTTTTGGTGATTGGTATGACCACTTTAATTTAAACCTGGAGCTCTAATAATCAATGGACTAAGTTAAGAAAGATTTGTACACTTTGGCCTGTAATATATTCTGAAAAACCAATCCATGTTAAACCCATTTTAGCATAGCCCACTGGTTTATTGAAGACCAGTTATCACCTCTTAAGTTCCATATAAAGTACTGTAATTGTGTATTAACAAACTAACAAACTAAACACAACTGATTTGGTCATGAAAATAAAGTGATTTCATAGTGATCATTTTCTTCTTCATTAAAAAGTGTCTATAACAAATTTGCTCACAGCCATTCAATTGCAACAATTTCAGTAGCTTATAAATAACAGTTATTGGGAGTTATGAATATGTTGTTATTACACACTCTACAAATTAATAGACTGAATCTGTGCAATTAGGCAGATACACTAAATCTAGTTGGCTTTCAAAAAATTGGGACTAATTCTTTTATTATAAATGCATTGCACTTTTTTTACCATCGATATTGCTCACTAGTCACTATTATAATCTGAGAGATATGAGCTGTGAAAATAGGGCAGAGAATTTGATGTTGATTTCCTTCATAGTGCAGAGTATGAAGCTATAGATAATTGAACAGTCAAATCTCAAAGTGTTCTTTGACACTGGTAACAGCTAGTCTTGTTTCCTCTCACACCATTTGGAATCATTGATGCATGAGATGTGTATCTTTACTCCATTTGTTCAGAACAAGAAGAGTCTTGATTCTTTATATTTTTACATATATAAATCAACCGCTTTTATTTTAAAGCTGATGATAATATGTTGAAAATGACCCCAAAAGTGCTAAAAATAATTTTTGCTAAAAAGCACCTACAGTGATATGCTTATGTTAGACAAGGTGATGTATTGTTTTCCCAGCTGAACCTCAAATGTCTTTATTCTTATTTTTAGTGCATAACTCAATTTCAATACATTTTAAAACAAAACGGGCTATACACTGGATGTGTATATTCTAAAACATGAGTTGTATGGACTTTGTGAGGATTCTAGAATGACCAAACTCATATATGTTCCCATGAGAAATGATTGTTTCTTTTTCTCTCTTCCTGCCTCCTCTTTAACCTCCTGAACCATCTGCAGATACCAACAGACCGCAGCAGAAACGACGTAAGAGGAAATCATCGACGACACTCTCGACAACGGGGGGCAACAACCTGGGTATGAACAATATCGGTGGGGGAAACAGTAAGAAAAAATCACCGGGCAGCTTCAGTTCAGACGGAATGCCAACGGTTTGTATATCATTCTATCTCTCTCACATCTTGTTTTGTTTTAAATTCCATCAGTATTTTGTTTTTCTTGGTCATGTTATTGGTTTTGCTTCTTATTTTGTTCATCTATTATTATTATCATTTTTTTGTTTTTTATAAATATGATTGTCTTATCCTAGTAGGATACTAGTACATGAGTATTTCAAGACAGTTCAAAATCATTTCAGGAAGAAATTGTGAGGAAAAGTTGTGTCTCTACATGTCGATCCAGTGTCTACGTTCAATGACAGATTACCCTTTTTTTCCTTCAAATTAAAGTGTGAGAAATCACCATGTATGTCATACAACATTGTAGATGTGGAAGGAAAAGGGAGAAAGAGGAACAATGTTTCATCTTCTTTGATTGGATCATTCCATAATATACCGTTATGAATCAAATCAGGACGATTCCGTGCAATATGTCTCGTACAGCAAATTACATTATAATTATATGCTTGTATGGCGCACAAGTCTGCCTGAAAGAGACACCCTCGACTCTCATTAATCCATACATGTCATCCATGAATGAAAAATCTGTATAATTCTGACTTTTGGTAGTGATAGCAGAAAGGCCTATTATCCAAAATGTATTAAATAATGAAGAGATTTTTTTTTAATTACATGGGGAAAAAGACATGTCGTATGAGACGCATTGTACAGAATCGTCCATGAAATGTTTTCACAGGCATGACAAAAATAGAAAAAAGTGTACTCTGTACAAGAGTTTCCTGTACCCAGATTACTTTGTGTGTCAAAGGTCGTACTCATTCAGGAATACAGTTACGTTGTAGTGTATTTACAAAACATTATATACATGTACTATGTTTTATTTGAAAACATGTTTGTTCCAGCATATTGTTTGTGCTTAGGTATAGAAAAAGAAGAAATGATGACTATAAACAACAAGTGAAGACAACCATGTTTCTGTTTGCAGATGAAATAGTTTTTATGGCAAAAAAACGAAGAAGAGGGAATACATACAATCATTGATCATGATACATTGTAGCCCATAAAAAAAAAATCTGCTACATGTTGTATGGCCCTAGTTTTGCATACAAAGAAAAAATGTATCCTTCTTTCTTCACTTCATCATTATTTGAAGTCCTATGCTTAGGGGAGGGGGGGGGGGTGGATGTGGGTTTTATAGTATGGACATCAATCTACAGCTTATGCTATGGTCACATTACCCAAAAGTAGCCTGCTCAGCGACCGAGCGGCGAGTTTTTAACCAATTCTGCCCGGCGGCTGCCCTGCCACCGAGCGGCGGCCGCCCAGGGACCGCTCGTTTTTAGGGCATCGCTCGGTCGCCGCTGAAGTTTTAGCGCGGAGTTAAAATTTGGGCGGCGCCTGTTCACTTTTCACTCGCCGCCCAAAATACGCTCGGTGCCCGGGCGGTCGCCGCCCGGGCACCGACCTAATCGCTGGGCGATGCCTAATTCCAGCAGCGACCGAGCAGGCTACTGATCGGTCGGTCGTTGCTCTGATTTGTGACCATAGCTTTATAGCTTATGTTCAGGTTTAAAAGGAGATGCGGGGCTGTATGTGGTAATCCTAATGCATTCACTTTAAACAAAATATCTATAGAGAAAGTAGAAAGTTGATGGAAAAAAAAGAATAAGCAAAGAATGATCTTACGTACCACTTTACCCTTTGAAGAGTATAAATAGCATAGGCTACATATATGCAGGATTGACATATCAAAGCAGCAAACAAATAAGTGAACAAGATTTATAGTATCAAATTACATGTATGGTCAAATGTCAGATGACAAATGCAGACATAGTAAATAATGCGTGGAGCAATGGTCTAGTCCTGGTGTGAAGAAAGCGAAAAGAGAGAAATCCAAGATATATGAAATTAAAAAAAAAAAAATTCTCTAAAGGATATTTTCGAAGAATGTTCATTTAATTTTTCATTTATTCATGAATTCTATAATGTGAATGCTATCTAGCTTTGAACTTAAGAAGAGTACACATGAGAGTACTTACAATGATAGTTAGGATTATATATAAGATGGGTAATGAACGTGTAGTGTATAGTTTAATTAATAAGATTTAGAAATTGTTTTTTTTTTGCCTTTTAACAATGATGTTAACATCTAATAGATTGAAATTCACTCCATGCATATGAGAATGCATGTGGCATGACTTTTTTGTCTTTACAATTATAAACGGCTGATTCAGTCCCCCCATGCATGCCATGTCACTTATCATTAACTAACATATCATGTGAAGGACAAAACTATTTCTAGAGAAATTAAATTAATTTCATTTACATATTTTGTGTGGAAAATATGCTTGTAACATGAGTCATGAGTGCCAAAACTTTAAAAAGAAAACAACTTTGAAGAGTAAAGGATTAAATTGTGTTGAAGTGGTTTATTGATAGAATTTAAAAGAATTAGTGTAGTGGGTTGAAATATAAGTAAGCAGACACAAGTCTCATTTAAACAGGCCTCTTTAATATTTCTAGTTTCTTGCCAGATACAGGTGTACATGTAGCTTTCTACAGATATCATTAATTAGTGTGGTGCCCAAAAGAACATAGATTTATGTTTGGGTATTCTATTCTACATTATATTTGTAGAAGAAATGAAACTCATCGGTCATAGGCCATTTTTAGGCTCTTTAAATCCTCCTGTGCAACTGTGCTGTGTAAAGTTGGATCATAAACCTATGGAATGATTAGAATTATCTTTCAATAATCTTTAGAATGCGTCTAATAAGCATGCTGCTTCTTCTGACATCTCAACCTAATGATGACAGTCTACTTTGAACATTACAAATAATGTTAAAAAGAAAGAAAAGAATAACTTATATTTCACATTTCTTTACTGGGTATACTGGGTTACCGGTATACTGTTGGGGTAATTAAATTTTGAGAGCAAAGCCCCCCCCCCCCCCGGCTGTTTTATGCTTGTTTTTATTAATGAAAATCTTCACAAAGTTATAGGTCTTTTTAAACAACCTCACTTTCAGCCCTTTTCTAATGTAAATCTTTCTTTTTTTGTGTGTGGAAAGATTGACTTAAAAAGTTATATCTGACAGAGTAATAGTACGAACACAAAACTGATGCATTCAGAATGATTTTAACCAGTTAGGTTTCTTTTTCATAAGGGCTGTAATTGAATTCCTGCAAGTTGTTTCTAATCAGACTAAAAAACATGATTTTTAGTATATTTTAAACATACTTTGCATATGACCATTTCCCATGTTCTGTATTCTGGAGTAGGGTATTTGATTTTGTACAAATACGTGAACTCATTATTTAAAGAGCTTTAATGAGGTTTCCTCAATCAGTGCTTGAGTGATCGTAGATGCTGGGGGGTGTTTCATAAAGCTGGTGGTAAAGTTACGCATGATTTTACCGATGACTTAAATATGAAAAGCCAAATGGGATGCTCAATCATTATTAACTGCATCAACTGAAGTTGAACTGTGCAGATGTAGATTAACATTCTTATTATAACAAACATTTTTAATGCAAAATATATTTTTTTGCCATAATTTAGTTGAGGTTATTGGAAATATAGTCACACTTTGTTAAAACATCAGGAAAAACTTGGGGCATCCTATCTGGCACTTCATATACAAGTCATTTGTAAAGTCTTGCGTAACTTTACGAACAGCTTTATGAAACACCCCCCTGGATTGAGCCTATTTGTTGACAATGTTTATGCTCTAATCCATCCATAGAGAAATGGTCCAGGTGGGAGAAGTAAGAAACGGAGCCGGTCCGGCACACCTCAGCCGGTCCCCATCCCTCCCTGGATACATGATTCTATTTCAGAGGTGATTATCACAAAGCAATGCTTCACAACACCCCCGTGACAGTCAAGTGGACTCGGCCTTCATACATTCCCTCTAGGAGTATCGTAGGAGAAACCATTCCATGATGGGGGAGGGTTAGAGAGAGAAAAATAGCAGACTTTATTATTATTATTATTATCATTTCTTTTTCTTTTAAGTAAATAGCCAGTTTGACATTTTACTTTATGGACAGCCAATGTACATTTGAGATGAAGGAAGTGAAATAAAGGCTTGATTTATTTCATACATGGGCCATTTGTCATTAGTTTTAATTTCTATAAACTGACATACATATAAAACTAAAATAATATTACTACAAAATTTGGTCTGTTGTAGAATCCATTTAAATCCACAAAATATGTGGTGGACGTTTGCTTTAGAATTTTTTTACTGTCACAAATTGAAAAAAAGAATAGGTAAGGCAGGTTTTAATGTTTAAATTACCTAGAAGTAATTTTATGAACTGAGAAGGTTAATGCAAAAGACTCACACTTTTTGAGTGAATAAACTAAGATTTACTAAAAGTGTTTAAATTGAAGAAATATATACATACACAAATATGGAGAAAGCAATGGTTGTATAAATTCAGGATCAAATTTCAAGTTCATTTTCTAATTGATGTCCTCAGAATAGCTTCACGTTCTTGACACTATCTATATTTTCTTCTTATAGTATATCATTGGGGTGTCACAATATCACAAGTTTGAGTTAAAAAAGAAGGAAAGTCCACTTGATATGTTGCTTTTGGAAGTTTGCTCATCTTTATTTTGTTTACAGTTCTTTCTTTTCGACTAGCAGACTCTTCAGTCATAATGCAATATCTATAACAGAGCATAATACATCTTCTTTTACTAAACCTTTTCCTTTTATTCAAACTATTTCTCTGTGTTAACCCCCACCTCTTTCTAAGTTCTTCAAACAGTTGTGAGATTTCAGGCGCGCAGGGACCTCCCCACAATTCCAAGGAAAATATTTTAAAGAATTATATGCAAAGGGCCACTTTGTTAAATCCTGTTAAATCTGTATCTACATAAATACTTTTTAGTTTGTATTACATTAGGGCAGTTGGATACTGATTAAACGGAGGGAAATTCAATCAAAATACTACATGCAGTATGTTTCTGTGCTGCATTAAATAATTCGGTATATGATCCGTTTTTTAGAAAATGTTCATCCGTACATGCATGCCCTCAGGTTTGACCATAACAAACAACCCTGACCCGCATCATTTAACTTGTTCCCACATTGTTTGTGCCACGAAACGTGAATGTTTAGAGAGAGAGATACTAATATTTTATTAAGGATATGGTGTAATTGTATTCATGAGGTTCATTTAATAGTTTTGTAATGTTAACTCTATGATTGAACACATATTTCATCATCGCAAGACCTTGCAATGAGCTTGACGTTTTATCTCCTATCTTTGTTTCCATCTCGATGCATTCCCCTAAAGTATGATACTAGCGGCCATCTAAACATACAGGTACTTGGTATCACAAACACTATGCATTTGTTTTTGGATTTTTCAAACTTTTGTGGAAATGTGCAATTCATGCAAAAAATACAGAGCCCCAAAACGGTCTATGTCTGTGTGTAGGTTTAAACAGCAATATTTTTTTTTAAATAGAATTTTTGCCTGTTCCTTGGATATTTCACAACTGTTCTGCTGCTTGATTTCAAGATTATTTTCGGGGCTCTTTTTATTTTTCTTTCTTCTCTAATCGAGGGATTTTATTTGCTTCTTTATTTCTGCACTTTTTAGTACTTTCTTGTCCTTGTGCATTTTATTATTATTATTATTATTTTAATTCCACTCGTTTAACTGTTGCTCACTCATTAATTGGAGGCTTTTGGAAATACTCACACAGCACCGAACCTAAAACATGGTCACAGTTTGGCACTTGTTCACCTGTTTTTCAGCACCTTTTGTACCCAGTGGTGGTATTTGTTTATATGTTGGTTGCATGTTGCACTGTTTATTTGTAAATGATTGAGGAGCAAGTTAACTGATGTGTTGGCACAACCCCACAATTTTTATTTCCATTTGTTCACAGTGCACAAACGCTGTTATTAGTTGTTGATGTGGTTTGGATAAGTCTTGGGGCATTTATAGATAACACCAAAAGGCTTCCTACCTCTTTATCTAATGCAAATATAGGGTAATGCTGATGATAAATTTTACCTCGGGGGGGGGGGGGGGGGATTTCACTGAGGCTTCATAGAAAATAAATTTCCTGTTAATCTCAATGCTTGATATGACACAAGAATTTAAAAATTCTACTTTCTACTTCACAATATGTCACCAAAAAGACCCTTATATAAAAGTATTGTTTGTACCCCTTTTCTCATTGGATTGCATAATTTTATCAGATTTTGAGGGGAGCCATTAGAAAGTGGGAGAGTTTAAGGTTTCCTATTTGATTTTTTAAAAAAATGTTGGAAACGGAGATAAGGAAAGCCAATTTCTTGATTGAAAAATAAACTCCATAAGGGTAATAGTTGGTAGTTTTACATAGGAAACATAATATTTTGTAGTTTGTAAAAGCTGTGATACATCGAAATGGACTTTTATGTTATGAAGCAATGCTAGAATAGAATAGAAATTATGTAAAGATCAGGTTAAATGAAATGGGATGAATAAAGTTTGACTCTGGTCATGTTTTGAATATTCCCTAATTTAGGAGATATGGACTCCTCCTCTCCCCCTCCTCTCCCCGTCCTCTATAACTATTGAACTTGATTTTGCTTTCTCAAAGTATTAAGAGTATCCTATTGACATTATAGGTTCATCAAGAAAACAAAATGAACCAGAATTTACCTTCATTGAAAAATATCTTTGTGACCTGATCTAGTATACATTTAATGCAGAGCAGTTTAATCTTCTCTATATCTGACCATAATTATGCATATAATAATAATGCCATCATTATTCATCCATACTAGTCTTTTCTTCTTCCTTAATTCTCACAATCTTTTTCTTCTGCTCTTCTCTTCTCTTATGAACCCAATATATACATGTCTATTAACTACAATCACTGAACTAATCCAGTGAAATAACTGAGGTGGTTTGACATCTAAAGAGTTGCATAATTGCCAACAAAAGTGCTCGCACTTTTAACATCCTTAATATTCTTTGCTATGCAGTTATGGGAAATGTATAAAATATTAACTGACTGAACTAAGTACTTATCAAATCATAATTCAATTCATGTGCAACTAACAAAGTATACTGAAGCTATTAAAACTCACTTCCATATACAGTAGCTGTAACAAAACAGGATACATGTATGATATACATGTAGGCCCATTTATTACCAAATGCATATTAAAGACCTATACTTGAATGCCCTTATTAGATCAAGTAATCACAAATGCTCCTTTTAAAATAAATAAATTTGTAGAGTAGTAAAATTAAAATATTTGCAGTTATACGCCATTGCACATATTAACATTTTATTCAATATAGCTCGGACAAGTACATCTGTGTTTTTTTTAAAGTACATGTTTATAATTATACTAAAGTTGTTCTTCAGGTACTGAAGAACCTGTCTTTTCAACTGACAGTTTTGAGAAAATGGGGAAGAAAGAGAAATTGCATGAAAATTAGTTTTGATGGTATGTACAGCTGTGGAAGCGTCTAGCTGTATGATAGTTTTGCACAGATTTTGCTCGAGGTGCAATGCTTAAAGCTCATGAGTGTTAATCAGCATATTGTAATGCCTTTTGATTGGAAATGTAAAAGAAGTTCACCAAATGTAGAATCAATTTCCTTGCCCTTAATAGTAAACAAGTAAATCTCTAGTTGATGAAAGTAAGGTCAAGAAAAAAATGACACGAACATGGAATTTCATTCACAAATTTCAAGCAGGGTGATTTGGTAATACTAATTATGTTAATACTTGATTTCTTGTACAATCGATCGATCAATCACAATCCATTGGTCAGTGTTTCTATTTTCTTAATGGCATGACCTCTGCTTGACCTGTGCGCTACCTGTTACTGAAACAAAGAAGACAGTTGATGATATTTGTGGTGCACAGGCTTTAAATCGGCCATTATTTGTTGTTGGTTTTGCAAACTGTTGTATGCTCATTAGCTTAAAGCATTGCACCTTCACCAGATTAAGAAACTAGTGACAAATTCATTCCAACTTTTGGAACATGAAAATTGATCTTTTTTAGTTCATTTTGTTGCTGTAAAGTTGTCTTCATCAAACAAAATAGTCTTGTAACAGAGAGAGAGAGTAAGAAAGAGAAAAAGAAGAAAATCAGGAGATTTTGAGTTATTGTGGAAAATGTATGTGCCTGTTATTTGTCAAGCAAACAATTGGAGCATTTTTGCACAAAGGAAATAATTTTTCTTAAATTTCAATTTTCCTTGTATATATATGTCATATTCTTGTATTATTTATCTTTCATGTTTTTGGGGTGTAACTTCTTATTTTACTTATTGTTTTATATTTGTTATCGTCTTTTTCTTTTCCCTCATTAACTTTTATTTATTTGTTGTATAACTATTTTGTATATTCTTTTTTTCATTTATTTCTATTCCATTCATTTAATGTTGATTTTCACTGACAATGAATTTAACATCCCACCATTTATAAAGATTATGTAACATTTGGTTAAGTAATTGATATAATGGTTACAATTTGGAACCAATATGATGGTGTTTAATCTGTATTACAAATCATCATATTGGTTCCAAATTTCAATAAGCTTACATATAGAAATAGAATTTTGAACATGTTCACAAAGGTGTAGTCGACTTTACTGAAATAATGATATTGTGTCAGCCAGCAATGTTTTAATGCTGATGTGAATTCATGGTACATGTTATTACAAATAATAGGAGACTAGGCTTGGCTATAAATGTAAGTTACATACTGGTAAGTGAAGTGTAAAAAAGAAGAAGCCATTTTTCAAAATTTATACTATTCTGCCAAGTATGAAGGTTTCACTTTCTTTTTGTACAGCTACGGGTAGATCCCTTTTCCCTTCATTTTTATTGTTGATAAAGAGACATTTTTCATATACAATACTTGAGTCAAAGATACCTGTTTTTTTCTTGCATAACATTATTTTTTAAAAACTTACAGAGAATCAAATGCACTGAAAAGTACTAGAATGAATGTACACATATGAGATCGAATAACGTTTATGTAGCTACATTACTCTTGACGAAAATTCATAGGGTTCTGTTGGAAGTTCTTTTGTCATTGCTAGATTTGAAATTGATGTTTGCAGTATTTGGAATTCCTAAAAAGCTCTGACGACCCGTGTTACTTCACACAATGATATTTGTCATGCTGTGTAATATGAAGCATTTGGAGGTGCACACATGTTGTAACAATTTGCTGTTTAACGGTAAACACTCTTTCAACTAACCGGGAACCACTTTTCTCTTTGGGAAGAATTAACCTAACCCAAATATGGTACTATTGTGAGTAACAAATTAACTTTATGTAAAAATCTATCTTATGCCTCAGTCACACCTCTGCGTATTTGGCTTGCCTATTGCTACATATTTATGGTAACCGTTTTAACATTTATTCCTATTTCTCGATATCAAGAATTACCATTGCTTTACAACAGAAAATCATTTCTTGATATCAAGAAATAGGAACAAATGTTAAAACGGCTTGCCATAAATACACAGCAATACGCAAGCCAAATATGCAAATGTGTGACTGAGGCATTAGATTCAATACAATTTTTATTTATTAAGGTTTGAACTAAAAAGCGAACATAGCCTTTAAGAATGGTTCTATTAAATCTCTTCCAGGATGTGATGGTGGTCGGAGAGCCATCGCTAATGGGCGGTGAGTTTGGCGACGAGGACGAGCGGCTGATCACGAGGCTGGAGAACCAGCAGGCCGATGCCAACAACGGCATGGACAATGACGAGGACTTCGCAGGGGGCGAATCGGGGGGCACGGGTCCGGGTCCCGGCGGCCCCAAGTCCACCAATTCATCATCGGGCCCCGGCGGCCAAGGGTCTTGGAATTCAACCGACACTAAGCCCCCTCCTGGAACCAATCCGCCACAAGATGAGAAACAGGTAGCAGCATCACAGAACTGAACTGAACTCAAAGGATGCTGCCCCCAGCATTACTCGATCCACAGGAATTCTGACAAAAGCAGTGCTCTTGCTCTTTGCCATGGGACTGTTTTTTTGTGACGACAAACTGGAATGACTATATCTTTTCCAGTGGACTTATCTTCCCCATTTTGTTATTATTTTTTATTTATATCCATTTTTGGGGAACAATTTTTGATGGCCAATTTTTTTCTTTTTTACTCCATTTTGTTGTATATACATGACTATGTTTACAGCAGTGGTATTATATGTTTTTTGTGCTAGTATTATTATTCAAAAGATTAAATTATTTATATGTTGACCCACCTTAATTGAGTAAGTGGAACGAGTTTTACAAAATATTCCACTTTGACGGAGCAGCACCTGTGAATCTAGAGGTATTCAGAAGTACTAAAATGATGAAGCCTTTGTTGAATATTGACTATCAGGACAGACAGGTATACATATATTATTCACAGTAGTTACAACCATAGATTTCTAGGTATGCATGTAGGTTAATAAGATAGATGAAATGAAACTCAAATTCCATCCTTTATTCCCCTTGATCATTAATACCACTGCTGTAGCATTCTATCTGTTGTTTGTGTGTTTCATAGTTTTGTATATTGTACATACGACAAATTACGAAAGGATGACAGAAGCCAAGACTTGGGTTCTCTACAATGTGTTTCCTACAAAGATGTCATTTGGACATTTAGAACGGGGCATAAGATATTTTCTTCATCTACTGATATGATTCTTTGTTTTCACGTGTGACATCACTAGTATATGTATGCCACTATTTCATCTATGTTTTTTGACCCCCTCCCCTGTCCCACTTGTGTATCTCTCCATTTTCATTGATACTTGCTCAGTCCTTTTGGTTAATAGTTTTACATCAGAAGATTCAGTTAACAACTAGATTATTCATTTCCATTGTAAATTTGTTGTTCTTGATGGGTTCTTTCTTCATAACTCAAGGTGGACTGGTTGAATTAGGGCTGTTTTGAATTTGAATACTTCTAGATGTAAGCTTTAATAGGTCACATTCTCGAGAAACATAAATCAGGGTAAATCAATTTTTCATGTACTTATAAAACTACAAAACTTGGGAAGGGTATGAATAATTTAGTTGTTAGCTTTTATTTGTTTTCGATCCAAACTATTTTTCACAATTCAAAAAGATGTATCTTCCCTTTCCATAGGGAGAAGAATTTTGTTGGACTGTTTCTATTCCAAAATGAGTTAGCACCCCTGTCACAGAGATGGACAAGCCAAGTACCTCCACCTTTGTGTCATGTCATATTTACAACCACAACAATAACCAAGAAAAAATGAGTTGTTTTGTTGCTTTAGAAGTTGTAAAGGCAGTATTGTAATTTCAATACGCAAATTCAAATTAAAGTTCAAAATTCAAATTCTTCTCTCTTTAATTAAAAAACAACATTCTGGCCTGCAATACGGTAAAAAATATCAACGTACTGTACTCTATACCAGTCTAATTCATCTTCAAATGAATTCGTTGATAATTATATAAGCTTTCCTAATGTACCATTGCCAAACATTAGCTAAAACAACAGAGAGCAAGTCGTACTTTAACCAAATGGTATCCATTTGACTTGAAGCCACTGGTATGTTATCCTAGGGGCTGTTTTTCGAAACCGTGATAAGTCTTAGACATCCCATTGAAACGTGTGTTATAGAATTAACATGCCTTTGTATGGAAGGTCCACAAACTTAGACTTATGACTGTTTCGAGAAACTGGCCCCAGCATTCTAGAAAAAACATGTCTTATTTAACTGCAGCCAGTTCGTGTAGTACCTTTGAAATGAAATCAGCTCTATTCATTTTCTATCCTTCTTCCTCTGCATTCACAGTCTTTTCTCCCCTCATGTTTAATGTTTTAGAGATACATCATTGATATTTATTGTTACTCAAATCACTGTATTTGTACATATCAGATATGTGTTTTTTCTTGTGTTTAGGTATACAAGTGTTTGTGTATTGTGCATTTTACGTTCATCATGGTGCACTGCCCGTAATGTATAGAGAGGGGTGATTTTTTTTTCAGTAGGAATTTATTTTTGTTGAGATGAAATCGGTTGTGGTCCAGACAGTGGCAAAACATGATGGGTCTTTCCTTGTCGTTAATAGAATTGTTCTACAGAATTTAGGATTTTGAATAGAATGAAGAATGTTTAGAGCTATATTGAAAGGTTTTTGTATCATGTCTCGGAAGAGGGGAGTCAGTGAATGTGGAATCTGTCAAACTGAATCAGGAATCGTCGTTTTCGTATCATTTTTTAAAACGTAATTCATAAATGTATCACTATTCCTGTTATTGTGTGCTTTTTTAATCTTTATTTGTTATTGTTGAAATTGATTCTTCATGGGAAATGAGCACAAAAATGTAATTGACACTTACACAAGTATTAGTGTCTTTGTCTTTTCTCATTGTTTCTTTAATGAGATTGGCTTTGTTATGATCATGCATATCTGTATACATTGTTCCAGATTTTTTCAAAACTTCACAAAAATGTAGACCTGCTCAATCATTGCATTCTCTCAAAGCTTGAAGGAGCGGTCGAATCGTTATATTTTGCATTGTTGATTTTTTTTTTGTTCATTCATTGTGTCAATGAAAGAAAATTCGATTCATAAAAAGTAAGCTGAAGATTGTTATGTTCAAATTAATAAAAATTCCTTGATATCTTCATGAATTTCCATTTCCACAATTTCAATTGCTATAGTTCTTACTCATAATTGCATGGTATTCTCCTTCAAATTTGTGGTCTAATTTGGCATCAACATCAGTTACTTTGAGTACAGGTATGTGTATTATTAGACTCGTTGATCGTGTAGAATTGACAGTGAATTTTGAGGTATTTGGAAGAACGTGGTAAACGATGTGTGTGTGACAAGAAGTGGGTGGGGGAGGGGGGTAGGGTCGGAATAGGATGGAACCTGCAATTTTAAATGACTTACTCAAGGTGTAAACCCATAGATTATTGATAACGACTGTGTGTTTGACTGGTTTTGACTGGCTTTAACTGGCTTTGACTGGTTTTGACTGACAGGGAAAGTCCCCAAAACTGGTTCCTGCATCCAACAAGAAGACTCCAATGTGCATATCGTCTGCTGAGAGCCAGAAGGGCGCGAACTCTGTATTAACTCTGTATTAAAATGATAAAGAGTTTGAGTCCTTCTGGCCCTCTGGATGCTATACCATGTCTCCTTTCTTGAAACTGTCCATGAGTGGCAATGGATGACTTGTATTGGGTTGGATGTCAATTGTTGTTTGGAGGACTATGTGTATGTACATATGGATAGCATACAAAGTTTGTACAAAAGAATGAAAGGTCATGCAATGAGGTCATGACCCCCTGTAGTATCAATAATCTCTATTCTCTGCTGCAGTGTATAAGAAGAGAATTGATTTCAGTATTTCATATCAATAATAAATTTGGACTTGGATATACAATTTTTGACTGCCAGTGCTATTTTACTTCATGTCGAGTGGATAGAATGTGTTGTCAGAGTGTATCTTTAGTGCTCAGAATGTTGATATTAGCTTATATGGGATAGAAAAATCAGCCTGCATTGTGAGCAGTTGTGCATTTTGTCCTGTAATCTATACAAATTCAAACACTTCACTGGCTATAAGCTTAAGGAGGTTTTGATGGTGTCCAACTCTACAGTTTTAGTGTTCTCCTTGACTCGCAACAAAACTCAAACATTTATTATACAGGCCAAGGTGTTAAAATTGAAATCTGCTACCAATTGAGCAGTTCTTATGAAACTATCATCAATGGAATAGAAGGAATGTTTTTGTACTGATATTTTTAGGTAAAATTATTGCTCAATGAAGGCAAAAAAAGCAGGAAACTACTAAAGACAGAAAAAACCAAATTAGTTAATAGCCTAGTGTTAAAACAGAACGACAGTTCCATCTGGGCCCTCCACATGTATTTCAATCTTGCATAATTCCATTCATGCACAGAGAGCTTGCTTGTAGGGTATCAAATAATTTATTCCTTATCTTGAAATTCAGTATAAAACTTACAATAATCAATTAAATAATACATACACCATCCAATCCAAATAAAAGTTATGACAAATTATTGTAATTTTCTTTGGGCACTTTGCCAATACATTGGCTCAATTCTATTTTAATTTAAACAAAAAATCTTGCATTTGAAATTGAATCTTTTCTCCCCTTTTAGTCGCTCACAATCTTTCATTCCCATCTTATTGAAGAAAAAAAAATACAAAGAAATCAAGAAATAGATTGGATTAAAAATCCTAGTTAATTCTTCATGATACTTCAATAACAAATTGAATTATCAAAATAAAATCTGCCCAAAGAAAACATTAAAAGATTGTCATATATACATATAAACTTATACTGGATTGTAGTGTTATACACATATTAATATATACCGCTATATTCATATATATTTAAACAAGGAGGGGAAGGGGTTACTTCATAGTGTTTGAATATCATATTGAAATGAGATTGAAACTATTTATCAGTTCTTTGCCATGCTAGGTACTTATTCAGGTACCTTTTATAAGTAGTAGTATGAAAAAATAAAATGAAACATTTATATCTTACAGGAAAAAACATCAACATACAAATAATCCTGTATCTAATATCTGCACTATTTTGTTCCAGTGGTACATTGTACATTTTCTCTTGGCTAAGATATTCTGAATTATCGGTTGAAAGCTGATCCCACATCCAAATGTAACTGAAGGGAATTGAAGATCGCATCACACTGAATTATATGCTAATGCCCCTTAAGCAGCAACTTTTGTTCACAACCAAAGTGGTAAAGTGTGAATGTTCAAATATTGTTACAAGAACAGGGGGGTGTTTCACAAAGATCCTCAGTCAAACTTAACTCTAAGTTGGACTTAAACATAATGGAGAGCCATTTGTAGCCTTAAAATAAAATGTATTCAAAAGCAAAAGTTGAAGTATTTTAGACTTTTCATAAATTCCACAAAAAGAACATGAAATCTCCTTGATAATAACAAATATGAATGATTTGAATCAACATTTTATGACTTTTAAAATAACTTTCATAAAACATGTTCAAAGATGCTAACAGTTTTCCATAATTGTTGAGTCCAACTTAGAGATAAGTTCAACTTGAGTTCTTTGTGAAACACCCCCTTGTACATTTTTAGAGTTGCAGTAAACATAATCATTCATGTGGGACCAAGGCTTTTAACTTACTTTCACATTGAGATTTTAAAAAACCCAGGATAAAAAAGGCTTTGAATACATACTATGAGTATACAGCAATGGAAATGTATTCTATGTGCACTTCGGTTGAATATAAATCTGACCAAAGTTATTTAAATGTACATGTTGTCAATATTTCTAGATATCAGATGTGCCTGTACTAAATATTGTCTTGCATGTTATAAACCATATTTTCCTCTGTAAATTTTACTTCATTTTGACACAAAAGGAAATTCCTTACTGTTTCTATTTCTACTAAAACCTACATAAAGTATTACACCTGTTATACATATAGACATCTCTTTTCATTAATATTTACAACACAAGTATAATACAATATATATCATTATCTTTATATAAAAAAAATCATTAAACGCTGCTTTCTCTAACTCTTCCGTCCCTTTTCGCTGTCTGTTTTGATGGTCAAATCCAGAGTGCCCGTTCCCTATGACAGTATTCCTTCAAAGCTATATCATATTGTAACTTCTTAAAGCTAAATTCATTAGGAAATTGTGCATATATAGAAGTACACACACCACAAAGAGTATTTCAAATGACAACAAATTACAGAATATTTGTGACTCTTATGCATCAATATCTTGCATACATACATACACATGTACTTGCATTTGTAGTGTAAATACAATGTATGTACATGTATGCAGGCCTTTAACAATTTTAAACAAAACTTTACACTAAAATAAATTTATTTGCTATGAAATTATTTGGACTTTGTTACCAATCAAATGCATATAAAATTATGAATCCATAATTCTGTTTACATTTCTCTATCAAAAGAAAAACAGTGCATTCCAATTGCAAGTTATTTAGTCATGGTTATATTACCATTTCATATGAGTTGTTAGAATACTTTGTTTATAATCTGAAAGGAAAAACAAAGAAGACTTCATGTTTAAGATATCTTATCCACTAATCATCACCATTCAATGAATCTGAGAGTATGAATATTCATACTACACTAAATATTTTGTTGTCTTACCTGTAATATAATTTTGGACTTTGGAACCAATGGAATCACAGCAGACTATTAAACAGAGATAAACACATGATAGCTGATTTCATCTACAATGTATATTGTGGGAGCAGTAATATACACAAGATTTATGATGTCAAAGGTCACTATAAGTCAATAAATACAGTAACTAGATATATTAGACCACTCTTATTGAGTAGCTGGGTAAAAGGCAAATGTATAGCAATAAGTAAATGAACAGTTGAATATACTTATCTAATAACTTATCTAAGAAACACCATATTTTTTTATTTCAAATATTGAAAGAACAGTTCTTCTCTTCCTATTTATGCTGTAATAACACCTTTACTACATAGAGACATTGCCATTCCATTTACACTGTCGCACAGTAGTGAGAAAAAGTGATTTACAAAATTCACATGCTTATTTCATAAGCTGATAGACAATAACAAAAAATCTTTTTTGATAAATTCAACTTGATATCTGTGGCATCCGTGCCACATTATCAAAATGTAGTACTGTAACAAATACAGCTATCCAAACAGGGTGCAATGTTTCTAAAAACGCCATGGTAATGCATTGGTGAGGTTGGGCTCAAAAATCATGATACTGCCTGACAAATTATAAGCACGAGAGCTAAGTCTAGCATGTAGCACCAAACCTACATTGCACCATGTGAGGATGACTGAATGTATCTGTAATAGGAATGTTCACATATGTCTTCAAACATCTTCCTATTTATTCCCAAAGAGAGAGCCTTTTCAATGCTTACATATCCCACTCAGCTGGAATGTTGTGTGGTTAAGAAACAAAACTAGACTCTGCATGCTTTAAAGGATGCCTTAGCAGTTGTTTTGTAAGATAAACCTCTGGAAAGCTTATTATTTATTTGAATACATTTGTGAACAGAACTATTACATCATATCACAAAAACCCTAATGGCCTTGTATTCAGCCCACTGAACACTACACAGTCTGACTATGATCAAGTTTTGAAGAATTGGCGAATTAGGCATGTCCATCTACATGTACATGTAGCGTTTGAAAGACAGACTCAATTAAAGCTCTGGAATAAAAGGAGATGTAGTACACTCATTGCCTACTGGACTGGATGGCTCATGCACTAAAGCCTATGTGAATGAGGGAATCAGGTATCAACAGGTTAAGTGTCCTGAAATATCTCCCTTGTTCTATAAAAAAGCTAAAAGAGCTATGATTTTTTTAAAAGGTGACTTTTTGAAACTGATTACAGTTTCATCAGACACAACTTACACCAGAAAATGCCATTTCTTCTGCAGTCAGATGGTATAATGTACAGTGGGCTTCAATATATATATTTTTGAACCTTTCTCTCAAATGAATGAGAGGAAAAGGTTTATTGTGATGGTGTCCTAATAGTTTCTATGCAGGAGTTTATATGCAGTTGCTGGTTTTACAACCTGATGTACGCAAAATGCTGTTAAAGGGACTTAGTAACATTGTTGAGATGAGAGAAAATGGTGCTAAGGTAGTGACGTCAATGTTTGATGTACAATTAAAGATAATCTGAATGTTTGAGTGAAAACAGACCATTATTAATGATGAAAATTAGGAAGCTGATCTGATTGATTCCAGAATTCTCCCTACTATATTATTATAATCTAATGAAATTTAAGAGGAATGTAATTCGTCACAAACAAGTGAATTGGCGATATATACCATTCCTAACATTAAAGCCTGTTTTATGTCTTATTTTCATGGAAAAACGGTTGGGAAAATTCAAAATCTGGTTGGGAGAATTTACTGTTAAAGGGTGTCGCACAGTGACGCCTTCAAAGAAAACCATTAATATCTTTTTGGTTTGAGAATTGTTCAAGATTTGTTTGCATGTTAGAGGGTTATTACGGTAGAAGGAATCTAAAAAGTAACATTTCATACACAAAATAACAGTTTTTTTATCAACCTTCAACAATGTTACTGAGTCACTTTAAAGCATATGTGCATACACTCTTCAGGAACTCAGCAAAGATAATACATACAGCCACTGGGAGTATGGCAGAATTTATGATATAACATTATTATTTTTTTAATAAATATTTTAGCTGCTTTTTTTAGCTGCCATTTCTAGAGAGGTTCTGAACCATTGTTTTTTTTCCCAGGTTATTATTTTTTTTTAGGGGGAGGGCAACATAATGTATTGGCCACTATACACAGGTGGCCTTTACATGTATAGGCTAAATTGCTATATCAGGATTGACTATAATCCTATCATAGGGACAGGAATAACTGCACTCCCATCATTCTTTTAAGGGCTATAAGGGAAGGGATAGTCCAGAAAAACTTGACAATAGCATCACACTAAATTGAACCTGACATTTATGTTTGTGAAATGTTGATTTCACTGATATATATCATCGCAGTCATTTAGATCATCCAATGAAGACACGTTGAGTTACGGGGTATAGGCAGGAGGGGCGGTCAGGGCAGTGGCGGGTGGGAAACCTGGTAACTCTTGCTCCAGCAGTTCATCCCAGTCTTCCACCAACCTCTCTCTCCTCTGAGGCTCGTCGTAGAGGGGGTACCGTCTCAGAAGGTTGGTGGCTGCTATGACGACGGAGAGCGCCCCCGAGACGACGATGAGATAGTAGCCCATCTCGAAGGTGACGAAGACTTTGCTGGTTGAGACTAGCTTGTAGGCTTTGAGCTCCTCCTCTATACACGTAGACACCCAGTAGCATAAACCATTGATGGCTACACAGAACAGTACTGCGAAAGGAGACACAATATGTGAGGAGGAGTAAGAGAAGACAGAGGAAAACCACATTTATCAATGGCTAGACAGCAAACGCTTAAAGATAAACTTGACTTCTGGTAAAAAAAGAAAATGAACTCTCACAGAATCAAACAAAACTTACACTGATTACAAATAAATGTCATTTGCCAAACAATTTTGGTAGAAAATGTATACTGGCTGAGAAATGAGCATAGAAAGATAAGGAAATCAAGGTAAGTAGGCCCGGCACCATTTGTGTAGTCCCATATACATCTTTCTGTCTACAGTGCTTTTTACTTTACCAAAACTGGGCCAAATTTATTATGATTTTAATGACTCCAGAACCTTGCAGTACACATCAATACTTACATGCTACATGATCAACTTTTTCTGATCCATTCCAAACCTTTTCTTTCACAATGCAATCGCATGACCAGAACTCAACTTTATCTTTAACCTCATGATGTATGATGTAAAACAAAAATCTGTATCTGAATTAATTGTATACTGATGCTCCTTTCAGCATTGAGGCTTTTAGAAACATAAATTGAAGCAGAAATACTGTTGTTATTGTTTTTGTATTTAAATTGCATTGCATCATTGGTAGGTAAGATGCTACGGCATAAGTGCATCATTATCATTGCATCCAAATTTTTATAGCAAGATATCTGGCATTCAAGCAAAAAGAATATAGATGTCAACGTACATCTTACTTGACTAAGGTGGAATGAATTTAAAGACGAACTAATACAATCCTGGAATTCTGCTACATTCTTGCCAAGGGCTTGTCAAGGATTTCCTACACTTGTGCGAACCTTAAAGTGACGCAGTAACATTGCCTCAGATTCTGAAACAAAATCCTGGATTTAGCTCATGCTGCATTCATAATTATAAATCTTTAGATCAGTCAGGAATCCCATGACTTTCACAAGCCAATCGCCTGTCTGATTTTCAAGATATCTATGATTAAAATCAGAAATTTCAGAAATCATTTATCTAAACGGTTTTTATAACACTACAGTCTATTGGGGAAATGAGTATGGTAAAGCAGGTCACTCAAAGATTGTTTTGAGGGACTTCATGATCATTTTGAAGCGCAATTTTTTAGGGCTTCAACATTACACATCACAGACACTGATAACACGTAGGGCCACGCATCTCAGATTTTACATTGTTAAACGATGGATTTAAGTCTGTACCTGTTAGAATGGATGAGATGGCAAATCTTCTACAAAGCTTCAAGGATGTCTGCATAGGCCCCAAGGTGTCCAGGAAGAATGCAATAAGAGATGACATGATTCCCAAGAAGAGGAACCCAATCACTGCCCTCATGATTGGTATAGCTTTACTTGTAAAACAGTGCTGGTAGGCTGCAAGAAAAGAACATCATACACATACTCAAATGAGTTCTTCTTTGGCAAGATATAATCTACATTTGCCATACTCCACCCAGGTGAGGTAAATGGATACTCGGTAGGAAGAAATTCTATGAATGCTTGAGCACCTTTTCATGGTAGCTCGGCTAGAGCCGGAGTAAAGGTATGATTGCAGGGCCCTCAGGGAGAACAGTATGAATACTGATGAGGCTACCCTGGGTACACAACACATATTATTATCATTATTATTATTACAAAATAATTATTGAAATCACTAACATGATGGCGAATCACAATTTTGCTTTAAAGTATCCAGTGGAAACATAATTTGTAACCCTGACATAAGTGGTCATAATGAGGTTTATTTGGCAGTCTTGAAGGTGGAGTTGTCTTGTAATTGTAAAAGAATATACAAGGTTATTTGTTCCTACATCCTCGATCTTAATTCATTTCTGGGTCCACTTTAGTGGTGGCCTTAGTATAGAGTACCTGTTCTGCATCATGCTCTTTAATACTTAACTTGACCTTAACCTGTCTAGCATACATGTACATATAGTTCTTTGGGGCTGATTTCAAATGTTTTCTAATTTTAATGATATCTACATAGATTATTTCTTTAGGAGACAAGCCAGCCACATCAGCAAATACCTAGGGTTATTTAAAACTTTGGGGCTGATTTTTAATGTTTTCTTATTCTGATAATATCTACATAAGATTATTTCTTTGGTGACTGATCCCCTTTAAATACCAATCAATTTCAATGGCATTTTGAAAACAACACTTCACTAATATATATTTGTTTAATCAGTACATGTACATGTGGGGCTCACACATCTATAAACTTCAATAACGTAGCTGTACTGCATTCTAAGATCTGCATGCACTGATGCGGTATACTTACACGCCATGTCTTCAATATTTGGTGTGAGGAATTGGTAGGCACCGAGATATTCCTGCTTACACTTGCCGCCATGCAGCTTGAACCACTTCCTATCTGCAAGGGCGGAGATAAGAACTGCTATCACCACCATCCCTAGAATGGAGGCCACCAGGTTCCTTTCCGTCTGCTTGGGTCTCAGGCGGTGTCTTCTCCTGTGGCGGTGGTGATGGGTGTGATTCGATCGACTCCTGCGAGATGAGCTCCCTGAGCTACGGCCTGAAGATGGCATCTGCAGGCAAGCAGGTGTCCCAAAGAACAATATGATTCTTGATGAATAATGATGGAGAATCTTGTCTGTAAAATATCTTTGATGGAAGTGTTTGGTATCAAAGGCATTGCTAAAGACTTACATAGACCCATTAATTTTTAAGATATCCCAAATTATCTAAACATTTTCATAAATGATCACTGAAGGAGCAGTTCTATGATACATTCCTCATGGCCACTCTAAGAGCTGGAGACAAGCCATCCACATCAGCATCCACATCAGCAAATAACCAGGGCTATTTGAAACTCTCTCTTCTAGATCAACAAATTAAAACAAATTGGATAGGCTTACTCCTGCACTAAATAAAGACTCTGTTTCTGACTAGATTTGTTTGGCGCTGGAATGGGTGATCACAAACGAAATTTAGTTTTTACTTCACTTAGATCTAGGTTTTGTTTACATCTCTCTTCACACAGGGTACAGGTGCTAATCAACAGTAGGGAATAAGGATCGTCTGCATAAACGAGGACAGATGCATCCACAAAAATAAGGATCATCCGCATTTTCGCAGATGTTTCATATTTCTGATCTACGCATTGGCGATGCGAAAAACAGATTCCGCAATGATTTTACATTGACTTTATAGTTATAGATGTAGTTGGGCTAACTCGGACCAGGGGACAACTCGGCCCAGATGCAAAAACGGTCATTTTTTGCATGTTTAGGTTTAGGGTTAGGGTTAGGGTTAGGGTTAGGGTTAGGGTTAGAGTTAGAGTTAGGGTAAAATGACAAAAAATGAACGTTTTTGCAGCTGGGCCGAGATGTCTCCTGGTCCGAGTTAGCCCTGATCCTTATAGACCTAGTACAGAGACTTTCACGTTATGAACGATAAATCCTTGGGAAGACGGACAACCCATAAAAGTAGACGTTGAACTGGGGTTATTTTCTTACGCGTAATCCGTTTTTCTAATCGCTAGCGCGTGGTTCAGGAACCCGAATAAAACGTCCGCGAAAATGCAAACAATCCTTGTTTTTAAGGACGCAATTTGTTCACGTTTACTTTAGTTGTAGGTTTATATGCGGACGATCCTCGCTCTGGAACCAAGGTTCAAGGTTCAAGGTTGGGTGATATTAAAATAAATTTATCATAATTCATATTATCAACTAGCTCTTCAGGCTATACTGAAGCTTTCGGTCAGCAACATCACTTGCTCACCTTTTTTTCACACACCCAGCCAGTCGCATCACTGTCACTGTCAGTGTCTCAGCAGCTAGGCCTAGGCGCTCGCTCACATTCACAATCAATGGCACGGTAGCCTCTAATCGGGCACATCTACAAGGAGGTCAATGAATATGCATATCAGTGACGTCGTGTCAATTCATGAATATTGATATTCTTGACTGCGCGCGTACGATCGTACGTATGTACGTACATAATTGGTGTCATGTACAATGAAGGTAATACGTGCAACACAGTGGTTCAGCCAGATCAGGGCAAAATCTTCATTATACAGTTGTATTGTCCGTGATTATGAGGTAGAAGTGTTTGAGTGTTAAGTAATTTATTTAATGTGGATTTTGATACATTTTTGATACAGTTTATACAAATTGGCGATTCTTTTGATCGTTTTTTAACTCCTGCAAAAAACACGTGACCAACTCGGTCGTCGGCTAACCACCTCCCTGTAGATGTGCCCGCCTACCTCTACATGTGCCCGATCGAGATAGGGATCGAGTTAGTGTAATAAAATAGTATTCTATATTCAATATCCGAGAGATAACGGATGTAACATTAAAGCTCCCCTATAATGAGTTTACAACTATCAATTCAACATCTTTGCATTGATTTTCTTGAGGTAAACGTGTTTAACGTTGTCAATACATCACCTCCCTGTAGATGTGCCCGCCTACCGCTACATGTGCCCGAGATAGGGGATATGTAGAGGCATACAACTTAGTGTTGTAGGCCTATATTGAATTTCCGACATGTCATGAATATAATAAAGCTTCCTAAGATACAAATGAGTTTCATAAATATCAATTTATCTTCTTTTCATTGATTTTCGTTGGATTTTACGTGTTTTAAGTTATCATAACATTCACCTCCCTGTAGATGTGCCCGCCTCCCGCTACATGTGCCCGAGATAGGGGAAATGTAGTGAGGCATACAACTAGTGTTGTATATTGAATTTCCGTCATGTCATGGATATAATAAAGCTTCCTAAGATACAATCGAGTTTCACAAATATCAATTTATCTTCTTTTCATGGATTTTCTTTGGATTCTACGTGTTTTACGTTGTCAAACAACACCTCCCTGTAGATGTGCCGCCTCCCGCTACATGTGCCCGAGATACTAGGGAAATGTCGGTATAGGCATAGGCCTACAACTAGTGTTGTATATTGAATTTCCGTCATGTCATGGATATAATAAAGCTTCCTAAGATACAATCGAGTTTCACAAATATCAATTTATCTTCTTTTCATGGATTTTCTTTGGGTTATACGTGTTTTACGTTGTCAAACAACCACCTCCCTGTAGATGTGCCCGCCTCCCGCTACATGTGCCCGAGATAGGGGAAATGTCGGTATAGGCATAGGCCTACAACTAGTGTTGTATATTGAATTTCCGTCATGTCATGGATATAATAAAGCTTCCTAAGATACAATAGAGTTTCACAAATATCAATTTATCTTCTTTTCATGGATTTTCTTTGGGTTATACGTGTTTTAAGTTATCATAACATGCACCTCCCTGTAGATGTGCCCGCCTCCCGCTACATGTGCCCGAGATAGGGGAAATGTAGTGAGGCATACAACTAGTGTTGTATATTGAATTTCCGTCATGTCATGGATATAATAAAGCTTCCTAAGATACAATCGAGTTTCACAAATATCAATTTATCTTCTTTTCATGGATTTTCTTTGGATTCTACGTGTTTTACGTTGTCAAACAACCACCTCCCTGTAGATGTGCCCGCCTCCCGCTACATGTGCCCGAGATACTAGGGAAATGTCGGTATAGGCATAGGCCTACAACTA